>LR749811.1:1372026-1460425 GCA_902729485.2 Mus minutoides
TTCCCCCTTGGGTCCGCACCTGGGGCCGTCTCGCCCGGGGGAGGAGGCGGGGGTGGCTGCGAGGCGGTGATTAGTCACTGGCTGTGGCGCTCACACCTTTTATACTGTCTCTTCTCGCAGTTGCCTTACTGCATTTGGACAGATTCTTCGAACGCCAGCTCAGAAGCTGGGCCGGAGGGCTACGCGGCAGCAAGGAGCAGGGGTCTGCGAGTAAGTCCAGGTGAGTAGGAACCGGGGCCAGGATGACCGGCCCGCGCCGCAGCGCGCACGCGCGGCTCCCGGAACCCACGCGCGTCCCCGCCGCGGGCCCGCGCTCGAAAGAGGGCGGCAGCGCGCAAGGAACGGAAGGCGCGCGAGGCCGGCGGGCAGAAGCCGCGAGCCTCGCAGCAGCACGGACCCGAGAGTCGCCGCCGCCGCCGCCACCACCACCGGCACGCTCGGTACGGGGTGCGGGGGAAAGCCAGAGGGGCCCGGGCCCATGCGACCCTCGGCTTTGCAAACTTTGTGCGGGTGCCCGGCGACCTCGGGGCGAGGGTCGGGAGAGGCTGGGATCCCCGAACCCAAGCTGGCAGGCGTCTGCATACACCCAGCGACCGGCCCCGCCATCCCCTGGAAACACTTGGCTTTCTGCGATGCCTAGAACTCAACTTGAGCGTCTCTCCTCGGTGTTAGATTCGTGTGCACCGTGCTCACATCTGACTCTTATTTCTCCTAAGTATCCTTGCTCTGGAGCGAAGTTGAATTGTGCTGGGCTTGGGGTAGGAGAGGGAGCCGAGCGTTGTAGCCGCCTTAGGATTGTATAACTACCTTGTATTGAAGTGGATGTTGCCAGTGGCTAATGTTATGGTAACTGGGCATCTTAGAGGCAAGAGAAGGCGGGGTGTTTTACCAGTTCTCTGGGTAGTTTTCAGTGAAGTTTCTAAGAGGTAGGTGCAGAGCTGTGCTTTCCCGGTTTGTAGATGTAAAAACGGAGGCAAGGATTCGGATTCTTAACTGACTTTAATGAAATGTGGACCAAGAGTTTTAACGCAGTTTTCTGAAGTTCTTGCTCCAAAAAGTACCAACTTTGAAGTTTAATGGGATACCAGAACATCCTCCCTGAGGACAATGAGAGGTCAGAGAGGACAAGGGTCAGTGGTCTGCAGCTGCAGGCCTCAGCTACAAAGCTGGGTCCCTCCGACAAGATGCAACTCTTTGGGTGTTGTATGTATTCTTTGCAAAGTTGTGTTTAGGGCTGCAATTTGCCCTTGTCTTTTGTGGACTCATAAAGGACACTTAGTCTCGGTTTCCTAGAGAAACAGAGGAGTGAGGCACCCCCAGAGTGAAGCACCACTTCTTCCTTGCCGGAGACACCTTAAGAATTCACATGAGGTCAGATGAGAGTTCCCGGGAGGAGGGAGGAAGGAGCCCTGCACAGGCGGCTTGACACATGGGCCCCACTCCTGCCTCCAGCTCTGACTCACCTTCTGACGCTTGGGGGAGGAGAATAGCTGCTTGGTATTTTTGGCTTTCCCCCATAAAACGGGAGACAGTTGGCTTCATTCGAGTCTTCTCAGCATCCTTTTTGAGAGCGCCGCACCGCTGAGCTTAGTCCTCCTCTCGGAAACCTTTGATACTGGCTGACGGCAGGTATGCATTCTGTGAGATCCCTTAATAGATCTGCATATAGATTTACTGCTGGAGCTTCTAAATCCGGGGAATCCTTCAAGACTTTGGGATTAAAATTAGGGTTAAGAGAGAGCTTTGAATTAGGTGTATGCCTTTGCATGAGGAATTTCTTTTCTTTTCTTTTAACAAGATGGATTAAAAATATTTTCCCAGCATCACAAAAAAGGCTTGGCTCATTCCATCTGAAAAAATTAGGACTTTACAGATCAGGTCCTTGCCTTCCTTTAATCTTCAGAAGAATGGCTGTGTGTCTTTCTGTTGGCTTGTATCTCGTGGACTCTTCCCAGCGTTTAATAGCTGTGAATTTGCATGAGTGATTTGCTAACAAAATCATTTTAAAGTCGATCCTTTTTATAGCAACTTGGTTTCTGTCTAGAACACAATTTTTTTGCTTTTTAGGTAAAATCATGTTAACTCTGCCAGCACCTTACAATCTCGCTGAGCAACAGGCAGAAGGATCTCACAAACAACTTGAAAGGAGTTGGGTGTTGTGATGCTTGGTTTTACTCCCGGGTGCAGAATGGAAACTTCCCTATTAATACACAAACACGCACGACCAACAGCAGCGGATTGTCTTTGCAGAGAGAAGACACAAGAGGGAGTGGAAGGCAGGAGAGTTGCTAAAGCAACCGAGGGCCTGGGTATAAACTTACAGGGCTGGCATTTAAGGTGGTAGCTTCATTATTTATGATCGCTTCCCTGGGGTGGCACAACAGAAAGGAGGAGGGTGTCGCAGCTCAAGTCGGCAATGGCAGGAAAAGGGTTCATCTGACAAGTTCATGTCAGTGGTGTATGACTTTGCATAGCAAACGTTTACTAAGGAGTTTTGCTGTTTAAAAGGCACTGGGCTGGGTGCTGAGGTAGAAGGCAAATGAGGGTGACGGGACCTTAGACACCGAGTAATAGTGACATTCGGAGAGGAGCGCTCTTTTCCTGGGATCGGAGCCTGTTTTTTGGTAGTCAATGAACGAATAAACTGAATAGGTAACTTGATGAGTTACTTTAGAGAAAGATATAAGGGTAGCCACAGCCAAGAAGCAGACTCCTACTACATTTCCCCTTCCCCCCAGCCTCCCACTACTTTTTCAGGATAGCTGATTACTGCACTGACTTTCATGGAAATAGTCTCCTTTGCCTATGGTTTTTACCTCCTAAGCACAAGCCTAAACAGCACAGCTGTTCATGCCCCTTTCACCTCTATGCAAAATTCTTTGAGGTCTTGTTTGTTTGAGACAGGGTCTCTAGTGTAGCCCTAGCTGTCCTGGAACTTGCTCTGTAGACCAGGCTGGCCTCAAACTCACTGAGATCTGCCTGCCTCTGCCTCCCAGCTGCTGGGATTATAGGCTTTTGCTACAACACCAGGCTTAGGTTTTTCTTTTCACTTGATATATACATATATATATATATATATATATATATATATATATATATATATATATAACATAAAGATAACTGTAAGTTCATGAATTTTGTTTTGTTTTGTTTTGTTTTTGTTTTTTTCGAGTCAGGGTTTCTCTGTATAGCCCTGGCTGTCCTGGAACTCACTCTGTAGACCAGGATGGCCTCGAACTCAGAAATCTGCCTGCTTCTGCCTCCCGAGTGCTGGGATTAAAGGCGTGTGCCACCACCGCCCGGCTAGTGTTTGAATTTTTAATTGATATTTTTTATGTGTATGGAGTTTTCAGCTGCAGGTTTGTCTGTGTATTATAGTTGTGCATGGTGCCCAGAGGGGCCAGAAAAGGTTGTCAGTCTTCTTAGGAAAGACTAGAGTTAAAGACAGTTTAAGCTGACATGTGAAGACTGGGAATTGAACCTAGGTCCTCTGAAATAGCAGCCAGTGTTCTTAACCACTGAGCCATCTCTCCAGCCCCCTCTAATGGGTTTCTGTTTACTCCCGCTAAGTTTTGTGATTCTCAGGTGGATCTCATACTTTTAATCCCAACAATTGGGAGGCAGAGGCCAACTTGGCCTATAGAATGAGTTCCAGCATAGCCCCTGCACTATGATTTTTAAAGATTCATCTGTATGTTGTCTGAGACTGTAGTTGGTTCATTTTGGAGTAAACATTACCCGTCAGTGTCAAATGTTGGTGAGCATTCTGAGTTGTTTGTAGCCTTGGGCAATTATGAATAGGAGTGATGCTCTTTTTCAAAAGAGAGTGTCTCAATTTACATTCCTGCAGTGGTGTCCACCTTGAAGTTTTAGGTCACTAAGTGTGTTTGCTGTTTAACCACAGCAGGCTTGGATAGTTAAGTGGATCCGTGTCATGGGGTTGGGGGTTAGTTTGGTTCCTGTTGTATAATGCACCAGTATGTCTGTGAGTGGTTGTTCTATCTGCATGTATGTTTGTACACTGCATGCCTGCAAAGAGCAGAAGGCAATGGATCCCCTCTGGAACAGAAGTTACAGACAGTTGTGAGCCATCGGGTGGGTGCTAGGAATTGAACCAGGGTCTTCTAATAGAGGAGCTAGTGTTCTTAACTACTGACCCATCTCTCCAGCCCCCTCTAATGGGTTTCTGTTTACTCTCGCTAAGTTTTGTGGTTCTCAGGTGGGTCTCATACCTTTAATCCCAGCAATTGGGAGGCAGAGGCCAACTTGGCCTATAGAATGAGTTCCAGGACAGCCAGAAAATACACAGTTTCTGTCCCGAAGAAACCAAAACAGGCCAGGCTGTGGTGGCTAGCGCTTGCCTTTAATCTCACCCTGGAGTCAGAGGTAGGCAGATCTGAGTTTGAGACCAGATTGGTCTACAGAGCCAGGTCCAGGGCAGCCAGAGGGCTATACAACCTGTCTTGGCAAAACAAGACAAAACAAGACAAAACAAGACAAAACAAGACAAAAAGTTCTATGGTTGTGGTTGACATACACTAGAAACAGTTTTCCCCCTGTACTTAGTTGAAAAATACTCAACAGAACTCTTTATTGATTTTATTTGACAGTTTATAGTTACAGAAGATTTACCTATGCAAAATGAGGTTCTAAAAATAGAAGTCTTTAAAGGCCTTGAGTGACTCCTAATTCTGGTGAATACTCACTTTGTGCCCAGCCCTGAAGGTGGAACTCAAATGTGTGAGGCGGGTGTGAACTCAAACCCAGCCTTGGTAAAGAACTCTAAGGACAAGGAAGGATGGGCACACTCGTGTGTGCAAGTCCCTATGAGGATGGGCACACTCGTGTGTGCAAGTCCCTATGAGGCACATAACACAGCAGCTGTACCACAGTGCCTGTGCTACAGGAAGACATGACATAGAGTTGTCAATGGAAGCTTTCCTCTCACTCTTCATGTAAATAAAAGGAGAGGCAATTTAGAGGATATCCCATACAGAAATGTCCCTCATTCCCAGCACATTCTTTGTTAGGCTTTTGTATTTGGGTTTGCTGGCTGGGTTTAAAGTTCGGGATGTGTGTGTGGGTGAGGAAGGAGAGAGATGAAGTCAAGAGACGTTGACTAAATTCCACTCTGTGTTGAGTGCCTGTTACATATTCTCTCTGGCCTGAGAGCATAGGTTCTGAGGCCTCCCAGGAGACCCTTCCTTACTACCAGAGGGTGATGAAAGAGTGAGTTCAGAGTTGTGGAAGCCATGGGTCCTTTCTATTCCTTCTGGAAGGCAGCTTAGAAAATGCCATAGTACTTTGCTTTCAGTTTTTACTTACATAGGCCACGAGCAACTTTTAAAAATTTATCTACCTTTATTTTATGTGCATTCGTGTTTTGCCTGCACACATGTCTATGTGATCTTGGAGTTACAAACACTTGTGAGCTGCCACGTGGGTGAAGGGATTTGAATCCAGCTCCCTTGGGCATTCAGTGCCCCTAACAGCTGAGCCATCTCTCCAGCCCCCACTAATATATTTTTTTTTTGCTTGTAAAATTGTTTTGTTCGTTTGTTTCAGATTTGGCTTTCAAGAGAAGCTAGCCCCGAGAATAGGATTAAAGAGTATTGTCAGGAGCGAGAGCCCATTGGTGTGTTTTGATAACTTCTTGACTTGGCAGCTGCTGCCAGCCACTTGTCAATGACTTGTTAGTGAGGCTGGCTCAGCTCATCTGGGTGCGTCAGTGGTGACTCTGAGCAGAGAGCACTTCCTGTCCTGTTTATCAGCTGTTAACGCCTCCTTCCATCCTGTAGTCTCTGGAGGAGGAAAAGGCCCCTTAGAAATCCATGCCCAGTCAAGTCCCAGGTGGATGGCCTATTTTTTTTTTATTATTATTATATGTAAGTACACTGTAGCTGTCTTCAGACACTCCAGAAGAGGACATCAGATTTCATTATGGATGGTTGTGAGCTACCATGTGGTTGCTGGGATTTGAACTCGGGACCTTCGGAAGAACAGTCGGTGCTCTTAACTGCTAAGCCATCTCACCAGCCCGGCCTATTTTTTAAAAATTGTTTCTTTTACTTATTTTTGAGATCATATCATTGAAGATTTGTTTTGTTTTGTTTTCATGAAGAATTCTGTCAGCTGTGGAGGCTGGAGGATCAAAAGTTCCTCTGTTAAACAGCAAATATACGGCCGGCCAGCCAGGGATTAGGAGACCCTGTCCCAGAAAACAAAAAGCTCTATGAAGTATTCATCCTTTACTGAAATAAGTGTCTGCTAAGTATTCCATTGTTTCCTTCCAACCCATTTATTACTGTTTACGATACTGTGTGTGTGTGTGTGTGTGTGTGTGTGTGTGTGTGTGTGTTTTCTCACAGCAGTCTGTAACCCCAGTTCCAGGTAATATGATGCCCTCTTCTGGCCTCCTCACATACCAAGTACACACATACCAGACACACACACAGAGGTATAGGCACCCATACACACACACACACACACACACACACACACACACACACACACGTAAAACAATTTCTAAAAATTAAGACAGAAAAATGGAAATTATTTTGTCAGCACTTTTTATTTATTTATTTTATTTATACGAGTACGCTGTAGCTGTCTTCAGACACACCAGAAGAGGGCATCGGATCTCATTACAGATGGTTGTGAGCCACCATGTGGTTGCTGGGAATTGAACTCAGGACCTCTGGAAGAGCATTTGGTGCTCTTAACCACTGAGCCATCTCTCCAGCCCTTGTCAGCACTCTTTTTTTTTTTTTTTTTTTTTTTTTTTTTTTTTTTTTTTTTGGTTTTTCGAGACAGGGTTTCTCTATGTAGCCCTGGCTGTCCTGGAACTCACTTTGTAGACCAGGCTGGCCTCGAACTCAGAAATCCGCCTGCCTCTGCCACCGGAGTGCTGGGATTAAAGGCGTGCGCCACCACGCCCGGCTCCTTGTCAGCACTCTTAAGTTAGTATAAATTCCACACATACACACCGGTCAGGTATGCAATAAATCCCTCTGGGGGAGAGCCAAGCTTGCTGCTGGAGTTCTTAGGATTCTGATCTGGCCCAATTGCACATCAAAGGGTAAGCTGACCAAGGAGCGATGGCTAATTTTGGAGGGCCTTCCTGTGTACTTAATTCTGATTTACAAACCCCTTTGTCTTAAAATAATACTGTGGCCTTTTGAGGACCGTACCTTCATTTTCCTGGTCCTGCTTCTGAGGGGACAGTCTCTTCAAAATACTTCAGCTTTCCAGAAGTATGTGCTCTCTCACTGGACCTTTTGGGGGTGTCTAGAGTGGCTGGTCGGCTGTGGTTGGGCCAAGTGACAAATCATCAGTCCCCAGCTGGTGGCAGGCGGTCCTGGTCCCAGAGGGGCTACTTACTCATGCTCTCCATAGAGGCTGGGAAAGCCTGTGCACCTCCATGGCCCTCTGGTCTTCATCTGGGTACCCTGGCAGCGATAGAGAGTCCCCTGGTCCTCTGTAGGCTGCAGTGGCATCAGTAGGGGAAAGAAATCGTTCCTGGATATTGGGTGGGCATCTTGTGCAGGATTCGAGGTGTAGTTGTTGGGATAGCGCCTGAAAGTCTGCGTTTCTGCCAAGCTTGTGGAGAGGGGCCGTGCTGATTAGCACTGGGGCACCCGGGGATTAGGAAGGGGCAGTAACAAAAGGCATGTGTTCTGTATCAGGAATCTGGAAAGGCAGTAATGGAGGCTGGCGAGATGGGCCAGCAGATAAAGGTGTGTGCTGCCAAGGTTGATGGCCTGTGTGTGATCCCAGGGCCCCAAGTGGTGGAAAGAGACACATGTACAACACACAGATCAAAATGTAATTTTAAAGAGAAGTAAAGCAATAATGATAACATACCTAAATGGATTAGAGGAAGAAGCAGGCTCTTCCAAGTCCGGCCAACGCGTCTCCATCTGCCATGATGTGGATGTGCTGCCCTGAGGCTTGGTTTTCAGTGTGGCAGGGTTGGGAGGGTGGAACTTTGAAGATGTGGGGCCTGCCAGAAGGTAATTGGGTCATTGGGGCATCACAGTCAGATTAGGGATTGGTGCTATTTTAGAGTGGGCTCTAAAGAGGGCGACTGCACAGTCAGCCTGGCCCCTTCTTGGTCTCTGCCTTGTGTCCTTCCGTGTCTCCCAGCATTGCCGCCATCTATGTTGTGGATGCAGCTAAGGATTATAAAGAGGAAGCTGACCGTCTGTGGACCTTCAGCCTCAAAAACATCCAGCTACATAAAACCCGTGCAGGAAGGGAATAATTGAGATAAGACCCTAGGCTTCCTCCTGGGTTCTACCCTGAGATGTACATCCTGCCCTTTTCTCTCCGGAGCACCCAGCCTCCTATATTTTATTATAGCAGTAGCAAATGTACTGCTGGTTTTCCTTAAGGACCAGCCGAGTTCTCAGCGTGGCTGGCGGATTTTACTGTGCTTTAAATCCTGTGCTCCCTCCCTCTCTGTGCTGCGATAGTCTCTGTTGTTTGCCTTCTTCGCCATTTGAGTCTCTTAGTGCTTGCCTCTTTCCATTATTCGGTTGTTTTTAGATGTGTGTCATGCATCATTTCTTCATGATGATCACATTCTGACAGTCCTTTTTTAAAATTTTTTAAAATTTTGGAACAAGGTCCATTGTAGCCCAGGCTGTCCTCAAACTCACTGTGCAGTTCAGGCCTTCACCGGCTCCTGCCTCCCCTCCCAAATACTATGATTATACATAATGGCTACTACTCTGCCTACTAGAGAAAGCATGCACCTTTAAGGATCTGTTCAAAGATTCCTGTAGTCTAAGGACCCAGACAGACATGGTGTAGTGGGGAGAACTTGTGTTTGCTTGATAATGGCTAGGTCCTCAATGGGCAATAAAAGTCAGGTGACATGGGGCCTGGGGCTAGGCTCATGCTCACGTGTCTTACACATGTAGTCTTTGATCAGTTGGGATTTCCCTTGGACTGTTGGTTGGACCATTCACATATAGCCTGATAGGGCTGTAGGACTAGTTTAGGCATAGCACCCGACTCGGGCCAATCCCAGAAGAGCTGGTGAGAACCTCACCTTGGAAGCCTCATTTCTGTTAAATTCTTTTTTTTTTTTCTTTAACGGATTCATAGTCTATGCCCTTTTACATCCTTTGTAACACTGACATCTTTTTTTTTTTTAAGAATTATTTATTATATGTAAGTACACTGTAGCTGTCTTCAGACACACCAGAAGAGAGGTGTCAGATCTCATTACGGATGGTTGTGAGCCACCATGTGGTTTCTGGGATTTGGACTCAGGACCTCTGGAAGAGCAGTCAGTGCTCTTAACTGCTAAGCCATCTCTCCAGCCCTGTTAAATTCTTTCTTTCTTTCTTTCTTTCTTTCTTTCTTTCTTTCTTTCTTTCTTTCTTTCTTTCTTTCTTTCTTAGTTTTTTTGAGACTGGGTTTCTCTGTGTATCCTTGGCTGTCCTGGAACTCACTCTGTAGACCAGGCTGGCCTCGAACTCAGAAATCCACTACCTCTGCTTCCCAAGTGCTGGGATTAAAGGCATGGGTCCCTGATAAATTCTTTTTATTGTTTATTTGTTCTTTTTGTTTGTTTGTTTGTTTGTTTTTGGTTGAGGCCTTCCCAAAACCTCGGTTTCCAGGGATATCCGCCCCACCCTGGAAAATGTGCCAATATCACTTCATATGGTTCAGTAAATACAGCTAGGTGAGAGTCACACTTAAAACTTCCAAGTTCTAAATCAGGCACGGTGTGCATATCTAATTCCAGTACTTGGGGGCCGGGGTTGGGGGAGGCAAGATCTTGGATTCAAAGCCATGATAGGCTACAATAGATTTTTTTTTTTCTTCGTGACAGGGTTTCTCTGTATAGCCCTGGCTGTCCTGGAACTCACTTTGTAGACCAGGCTGGCCTCGAACTCCACCTGCCTCTGCCTCCCAAGTGCTGGGATCAAAGGTGTGCGTCACCACTGCCCAGCAATAGATCTTGTTTCAAAGTAAAAAAGATAAGGATTGTAGCTGGGTGTGGTGGCTTAGGTCTGTAATTCTGGCATCTTGGGAAACTGAGGCAGAATTGCAATTTCAAGAATTTTCTTGACTGCAAAATGACCTCAAGGTCATCCTGAACAATTTAGACCACATCTCAGATAAACAAGGGGCTGAGAAATTAGCTCAGTGGTAGAGTGCTTGCATGTGTGCTGTTTGATTCCTGGGTCTCCCAAAAGAGAAAAAAGAATTCCAGGTTACCCCATAATTACTTAGTGTGATGGCTATTCCCGGTTGTCAACTTGATTACATCTGGAATGAACTACAACCCAGAAATTGAAGGCACCCCTGTGATCCAGACCTTGAGGCTGGAAGATCGGTTTCTGACCTGGATCTTGTCATGGAGATCTTGAGGCATAGTGGTCATGATAAGCTTAGGCCCAGGCAAGGTAATACATGCTTTTAATTCCTGGATACTGAGGCAAGCAGATCCCTGAGTTCAAGGTCAGCCTTGGACAAAGTAAATTTTAGATCCAGGTGTGGTGGCACACATCGTTAATCTGGGCCACACTTTCTGCTGGGGGCCTACATAGGGACATTGGAAGAAGGAAGACTTAACTCTTCAACAGCTTGCACTTTCATGCCAGCATATCTATCTGTTGGAACCTACTTCTACAGAAGGCTAGCCTGGTGGGACTGAGCAGCGACTACTAGATTCTTAGCCTTCCCATCCACAGCTGCCCACTGTTGGGTTAGTTAGACTACAGCCTGTAAGTCATTACAGTAGATCCCCTTAATATACACATTCCATAAGTTCTGTGATTCTAGAGAACTCAGGTTACCCTGTGGTGCCTGAATGAATGCACCGTTCATTTTACATAGCTCCTTGCAGTCTTTTCACCTTGCTCATTGTATCCCAGTGAGGAAGTTCAGTGGATTGATCACAGAGAACCAGGGCCTCACTCTTTAGCCCACGCTGCCCTGGAACTCACAGCGGTCTTCCTGGCAGTCTCCTGAGTCCTGGGACTACAGGGATGAGATACTATGCTTGGTCTAGAGCCAAACATCTTCAGATTTGTGTATCACTGTTGACTTTTTAAGTCTTTATTGTTTTATTTTTATTTGCCTGCATGTGTCTGTGTAAGGATGTTGAATCCCTTGGAACTGAGTTACAGACAGTTGTGAGCTGCCAAGTGGGTGCTAGGAACTGAACCTGGGTCCTCTGGGAAATGCAGCCAGTGCTCTATCTTAGCCTCTGAGCTATCTCTCCAGCCCCTATTTTGGCTTTCTAGCTCCCCTGAGCCCATCTAATGGAGTGGCCATCTCTTCCTATAAAGAGAAGTGTTCTCCAATTGCATTTAGCTGGTATCATTCACTGGGCTTAGCAGATGTATCCATAGGAGGTCAAGAGGGTGGTCAGCCGTTCAGTTGGTCGCATTGTATGGGGCGTTTGCATGGCAGCTGCACCTGCACCTCACTCAGGGATTGTGCGGTTGAGCCGGGTGGAGCTGTGTAAAGTGTTCCACTTGTTCAGGCTTTGGTTTTCTGAGATGATATCTTACTATGTAGTCCAGTCCCTCAGTGCTCACTAGCCTAGGCTGGCCTCAAACCCACTGCAATCCTCCTGCCTCAACTCCTACCTTCTGGGATTACAGGTATCTTTAGTTTCATGTGTACTGTGTGCATTTGCCTTCATCCAAAGCCACTGTTATATCATTTTGTTCATCTGGTGGCAAAAGCAAAATGACCTCTTAGTGCAGACTGTCAAGGGGTCACATTCAATCCGCTCACTTTTTACAGTTAAGCAACATTTTACTTCAACACGAATATACTGTATGTTAGAATTTTATTGTTAATGTTCTGTCAAGTGGTTCCATAATGAAAGACTATTAAAAGTGTTACAATTTTTTAGTTTGAGTGAATGGTTTATGCTGAGTGTGGTGGCCTACACTTGTAATTTAAGTACTTGGGAGGTGGACATAAGATGATCCAGGTCAGCCTCAGCTACAAAGTGAGTTAAGGGCTAACCTGGGCTATTTGAACTTGTTTCAAAAGCAGAGTGACCGTCAACTTTTCAGTGGTGCACATTTGTGATTTAATAGTGAAAATAAATGAGAAAAATACTTATCACAGTATAGGCTAAAATGCTTGGGTCTCGTTTCTTAAAGAACTAGATAGATGCTTAGCAAAGAGATGGACGATGAAGCTGGGCGTGGTGGCGCACGCCTTTAATCCCAGCACTCAGGAGGCAGAGGGTGACTGCATCACTTTTTGAGTATTAAAAAAGGTAAGTTTAGGGGCTGGAGAGGTGGCTCAGGGTTAAGTGCCTTTTTGCTTTTGCAGAGGTCATATCTGCAGTTCCCAGCCCCCACATCAAGTGTCTCACAGCCACATCTCTAGGGGGATCTGATGCCCTCTTCTGGCCTCTGTGAGCATTTGCACACAACCACACAGACAGATCTCCTATATATGATATCCTATATTCTCGCTCTGGTATGTACTTCGACCCTAAAGCATGGAACATTTCATTATTTTGTTTATTTACATTTTAAATTAAATAGATTTTAATTAATTACATTTGACCTTTCCCTTTCCTCCAGCTCCTCTATGTTCCATTCCAACTCTCAAATTGATAGCCTCTTTTATTATTGTTATACATATGGACTGATATACATCTGACGTGCTGAGTCCATTTTTGTTTGGTGCTTATGGCTTCAGGGCTGATCACTTTGTACTGGACTACCAGTCCAGACTCAGCCCTGGAAGAGATTAATTCCTTCCGGAAGGCTTTTGTCTAGGGGCGGGGGCCCTGTGAAAAATTCCCCCCTTCCTCCTTAGCATGCCTAATGATACAATCATTGTTCAGGTTATGTTTATGTGGCCATTTCTAAGAGAGGCGGTGACACAGCAGACTTCCTGGTCCTCTGGCTCTTAGAATTTTTCTGCCCTGTCTTCTGTGACGTTCCCTGAGCCATAGATTGCAGGAGCTGTGATATAGATGTATCCACTGGGGCTGGGCTCCCCACAACCCACTGACCTCTGCATTGTGCCCCATTGTGGTTGTCTGTGTTGGTCTCCATTTGCTGTCAATGGGGGGAGGATTCCACACTTATCTATGGGGACAAGGGTAGATTTAGAATGTAATGATGCAGGTCTAGCAGAATGGCAGTAGTAGACTCTTCTCTAAGGCCCATGACCTCACTAGCCCCAAGAGGCTGGCCAAGTTTCCAGTCCCTCTTGCTGAGTGAGCTTGAAGTCCTAATTAGACAGCTGTTGGTTGCTACCAACATGTGAGCGCCACTACTGCACTTTTGTCTTATGGTGCTGGTCCTTGCTGTGGTTTATTGTCACAGCTGGGCAATAGCACTCGGGAGCTCGGCTGCAGGAAGGAGGCTTCCAGTTTGATCCAGCTCAAGATCTGAGTCCTGTGTTCTAGATGTGCTGTCTTTAGCAACAGGGGCTTCACTTCAACCTCTGAGAGGCATCAGAGACAGCAGCAAGAGTCTTTGTGCTTTGAGTCATTTGGACACTGACCAGTAGCTTAAAAGATTTGTGAGTGTTGCTAGTTTTGTAGTCTATGGTTCTTGTGGGGAACATTATCAGCTCAAGAGAGACATAGCTTCATCAATATAGCCTGTGTGTGTGTGTGTGTGTGTGTGTGTGTGTGTGTTGTTTATCAAGTATTCCTGTCCCCCACTTCCAAGATAGAGCCCCCTCAATGTCTTTCCATTCCCCTCTTCATGAGCACCCCGTATTCCACAATTCCCTTTCATTGTCCCCTACCCACCCCCATGGTCTGAGCTAGGAATGTTTTCAACCACTTTGCAGTTCTCTCTAGCCCCCTGCACCCCTGTGGCCACTTGGCCACTTTCTGCATTTTCGATATGAGAAAAGACAAACCCAGATAGGACTTGACACCTTTAACTGCCGAGTCTAGTGGCTGCCAGCGTTCCAGAGGAGAAGCAGCTTCGGTGAGTGCTCTGAGCAGGCCAGGACTTCCAGACATTCTCAGCCACATTGGCATTGATCCGGGTGTGGATTACCAGTGTGTAAACCACAGGACAGATCCTACATGCCCAGAGTTCTGCAAGGGCAGCTGTTACTAGTTGGTACAAGACTAAGATTACAGCCCCCGTGAGACTCCGACACTAAACTTTGTTGCTTGACACTTACCGTTCAGAGGCCAGCGTCTCAGTAAGTCACCCTGTTCCTGAGCTTGCTATGCCATCCTTCCATGGCTGCCTCTGAGTGTTGCATTAGAGGCATGCACTGTGCCTGGCATCTCTGACATCTTAACACCCACACCCGATTGTTTGCTTTGAGACAGCGACTTATGTAGACCAGGCTGGCCTTGAACTTAACAGACATCTATCTGTCTCTGCCTCCAAGTGCTGGAATTTAAGGTGTAAGCCAAACATGCCTGCTTTTAGAAAGCTCCCCAGAGCACTCCCCTCCCCCCCCCCCCAATCTTCTGTGTCTAGCCTGTCTTTGTACCTTTGTCTCTCGTTGTTATTCCCTTTGGTTAGGAACCATCTTTCCCTCCAAGAAGAAAAGGCAGCCGCACAGCAGCTTGGGAAGGCTGATGTGGACATGATGGTGTGTGGTGGATGCTTCCATAGGCCAGTGTACAGCAGTGGAGGGCCTGCTCGCTCAGCCCTGGAGCAATCTCTGACCCACATGCATACATACAGGCCAGACTCACACACAGGCCAGACTCTTAGCAGACATCTTGTCTCCCAGCACATGTCTGCTAAGTTGACTTTACGTACTTATGGTGTAATACCTGTGGGCTTTTATATTCTTTACAGTCGGGCCCTGCTATTAGAACTGGGTCAAAGTAGGCTGCTTATGTTCAACCCAGGGACAACTCCTTGATGGTGTCCCTATGCGGTGAGGAAGGTTCTGTGCCCTGGAGGGTATGCCAGCTGTGGCAGCCCTCTGTTCTCACTAGGTGACAGGCAGGAGTCCATCTGGGCTCAGGCTTGTCTGTTACTGTTTAAAGTGGTCTGCCTTGGTTGCTGCTGGTAGGACACCATGACGAAGGCAGTGAGGACACAGCTCCCTACACAGTCCCACAGTGCATGGGACAGAGCTGACTTTTCCTGGCTTTAGTTCCCTTCTTTATGTTGCAATCACCTCACCGTGCCCAAACTTGTGTTTTCCAATCTGTAAGGGGGAAGAGGAGCTTGCAAAGCACCTGCCGTCCCAGTACTCGCTGGCAGAAGGCGTTTCTCTAAACCTTGTAGCCAGCTTTGGCATTTGGAGCATGTTTGCTGGCACAGGACCAAGCGGTGGCAGCAGGAACAGAGCATTGTGTCTGCCTCGCTTGGATTCTGCCTGGAGGATGCACAATCTGTCCTCTCTGTCCACACTGAGCGCATGAGCAGTAACGGGCAGAGCTGGGCCTCCAGTCTGCCTTTGCACAGCCTGGGTCCCTGGAAGACCACCCTGCTGAAAGGGCCTCCAGCCTGGGCATCCAGGTTTGGAGAGCCAGTGGCTTCCTGGATGGCAGGGTTTTTTGGGAGAGCGCAGGCTGAGTCCCTCCTGACTAGGAAATGAGACAGCCACATGGGAATTTGAGTATCAAGTCCTCAGCTCTTTGAGTTTTGGGTTTATTACTTCTGTGATTTTTTTTCTTTGAAATTAAGAGGATTCTGCCAGGGGAAGACCACAAGCTGCTGGCCAGCTCACCTTTTATCTTTTATGTTTTCTGTCACACACACACACACACACACACACACACACACCCCTTCTTACATCTTCACCTGTCTTCAGACTGCTTGCACCTGTAGTCCTCATGGACCCATCATGGGCTGGCTCTCTAGTTGGGAGGGGAGGGGAGGGCAGAGGAGGGGAGGGGAGGGGAGAGGCAGGGGAGGGGAGGGGAGGGGAGAGGCAGTACTCTGAGCACTGCGGGGTGCAGGGTGTGTGTGTGGCTGGGGGTGTTCCTAGGAGGTACCAAACAGCATCTACTGCTTCAGCAGTTCTGTCTGTCCCTGATCAACATCAGCAGAACCTATAAAATCCAAGTTCTCCAATCCTGCTCCAGAACCACAGAAACTGAAGCCTAGTGGTTTGGGAGTCCCAACATACCTAACATATCTCCCAGAGGATTCTGAAAGTCACTGCATTCATTGTGACAGAACTAAACCTGGATTTGGGTATAGTATAAGGCCTCATGTAACCCAGGCTGGCCCTGGACTTTCTGCATAGCTGAGGAGGAGCTTGAACCTCCGCCTCCCAAGTGCTGGGATTACAGGCATGGGTCACTTATGTGTATGACTGCATGCCTACCTGGATGAACGATCGATAAAGTATGTATGCATGCATGCATGCACTGTGTGTATGACTGCCCACAGTGGTCCAGTATCCCTCTAGAACTAGAGTTACAGCGCTTTGGAACTGTCTTATGGGTGCTGGGACTGCACCCCAACCCCCTACAAGCTCTTAGCTGTTGAACTGTCTGTCCAGTCTCTGGTGTTTTACATTTATTTGTTGGGTGGTGCACACCTCAGTAACAGAGGTCAGGACAGCTGGGAGGTGTTGGCTCCGTCCTCCCCATGTGGGCTCTGGGGGTGGAGCCCAGGTCCTTGGTCTCAGTGTGGAAAGCACCTTTGCCTGCTAAGCCATCTTGCCAGCCCCAGGACTGTGTTTTTACTTTTGCTGGGGTGGAGCAGGAAAGTCACATGCCAGGCAAACCCTCCAGCATAGAAGTAAACTCTTGCCCCAATCTATCTTTTCTTCTTCTTTTTTTAAAATTAATTAATTAATTAATTAATTATATGTAAGTACACTGTAGCTGTCTTCAGACACTCCAGAAGAGGAAGTCAGATCTCATTAGGGATGGTTGTGAGCCACCATGTGGTTGCTGGGGGTTTGCTGTGGGGACAGGGACTCACTGTGTAGCTCAGGCTGTCATTGAATTTATGATCCTTCTTTCTGCCCTAGCCTCCCTCCCAGTGTCTGTATGATGAGTTTGCCTTACCGTGCCCAACTTTCTAAACTGTCTGAAAGTTTTAAACCTACATGTCATGTACCCATCTTTACTCCTAGGTTTTTAACCAAGGGAGAGCTTTTGTTCGTTTACACAAAGGTCTGCTCCTGACATCTGTAATGGCTTTACTCACAATAGCCTGAAGCTAGAAACAATTCAGTAGGCGAGCAAATAAATCGCACGTTGTATTTGCACTGTGGAATACTATTCATCAATAAAAAGGGAGTTATGTCTGGCATCATTAATTTCGTGCTTATGATTAAAGAAGCTAAGTGTGGGAATGCATGCATGTAAATCTAGCACTCAGGAGCCTGTGCAGGAGGATTAAGAGTTTGAGGCCAGTCTAGGGTATATAGGTGATTCAAGGCTAGCTAGTAGTTAGCTAAGGCTGCATAGTAAAAGTCTGTCTCAAAGATAAACTTCAAAAATTGTAAAATGAGGGTAGGGGGGCAAAGAGGAGTGTGCCGCGTGGGAGACCTGGCTAGCTTATTTTGAAGTCCTGTGTCTGGAGTGTTTGGGTCAAAACTATCACACTGGTTGGTTAGGTCAGTTTACACATCATTTACATGCAAGCAAAGCTGTAAGCAAACGTGTATGTACATGTGATGCTTATCGGGGAGTGGGGTGGGGGAGGATCTTTGTGGAAGGAAACCCCTTTCAGGAGGTGGTCATGGCTCCCGTCAGGCCACATAATGGACAAAGGCTAAAACAGGGAAGAGAAGGAACTTTTGGGCTTGCTCTCCTGAATAGCAAGGTCACTTGGTGGCCCTGCCATCTGTGGAGCTGTCCTGGTCCCATGTCTGAAGACAATGCTCCTAACTTCACACCATGTCACCTTGAACTCCTACCCCAGGTCACAGCTTATCATACCCCACCTCTTGTTTTTCTGTTCTTCCTGTGGTGACCTCAGACCCAGTTCCTTGTGCTCCTGGGGTGACATCAGGTGTCAAGAAGAGGTTGTGGAGAGGCCTTACATCTTACAGGCCTCTGTAATGCCTCCAATGGTATCATGTAGTGTGGTCCTTGAATTACCTTTGTTTTGGTCATTGCCAAAGCTGTACCTAGAGCTTGCAGACTGTGGGCTTATGTCTCTGAAACCCAGTTGGTATTTTCTACTGGCATATTCTTTAAGTCACACCCAAAATGTTCAGCAGACCCGCTTCCAGAATTCATCCCAGATTTGATTTAACAGCAAGAATCCCGGAGGGATGGCATAGGGCTTCCTGACTGGCTACATCCTTGCCTCTTTGTCTTCCTGCAGATCTGATTTGTATTCACTGTAGCCAGCACCGCTCCCAAGACCTTCTGGATCCAGACCAAGGGCTCCTCCAGCTCACTGGAAATCCTTAGCACGTGAGTAGCCATTGTATTGCCGCTATGCAAGCCGGGAAGAGCACTCTGGATTCCTGTGACATCAGACAGGTGTTACTTAAGTGTCAAGATGCACAAACTATGGAACGAGTTGGTTTGGCAGTAAGAGATTGGTATGTCTGAAATCTCAGGAAACCAGTAATTAGAATAATTCCCTTTTCCTTCCTGGGACATGGTCTTACCAGTAGACCAGGCTGGCCCAGGATGCAAATCCTCCGCCTCTGCCTTGCTACCATGCCCTGTTCAATGATTTCCTCTTCTGTGGTTCCAAATATACACCAATATTTTATAGTAAACACTTTACTAATAACATAGATTTCAGGTACTAAACTACATTAATGTTAATTCCAGCACATCCCTGAACCCAGCAGAATTCACTTGGGAGCTTAGAATTGGCAGAGGAGGGGAAGGTTATCACTTAGGGTCAGCTCAGATAAATTCCTATTTAGCTAATTTGAAGACCATGCATGACCTTCAAAGTTGAGGATTTAACTCCTGTGGTACTAACTGGCATGCTAAGGCAGGCCCTGGTTCGCTCTCTAGCACTGTAACCTCCTCTTCTCCACCCTCCTACACACACACATACACACACACACACACACACACACACTGACTCCAAATTGCCTAGGATTATTTACATGGAAAGGCCATAGTACTTTACTCAAATTTTTAAAAAATTCACACATCATAAAAATTAAAAGAAGTTAGTGTATTGGGGCTGGCCAGATGGCTTAGCAGATAAAGGTGCTTGTCAAGCTGGGCGTGATGGTGCACGCCTTTAATCCCTGCACTCGTGAGGCAGAGGCAGGTGGATTTCTGAGTTCGAGGCCAGCGCCTGGTCTACAAAGTGACCATGAGATGTCTTCTCACTGTCCCCCACCCCCCATGCCCTCGCATACATACACAGACATACACCACACAATAAATACGTATAAAGATGTGCTTTCAAACAGCAAGGAGCACACACAATGTGGCTTCCTTTTGCTGGTGTCCAGTTTTGTCATCCCGAAAAGGCAGTTTACTAACTCCCTTGCCTGATGTGATATCACTCCATACACGATCTCAATGCCTAGAATTGGGTCTAGGGAAACGCAGGAGTGAGAAGCATGTGGTACCATGGCTCTGTGGTAAAAAAATTTCACTTTGGATTTCTGGGCAGGAACTGTAACTTGGTGCCAGTAGACTCCTGTAGTCAGTGTGAGTCTGGGTTTAATCTCAACCCTGAAAAATTGAGGAATGCCCCTCCCTTCAGGAGGACTCTGCCAGATGGCTCTTGAGGAACCAGTCAGGCATGTTTTCTGTCTTTTAACTTTTTCTAAAAATAGGGTGACTATTTTCACTGAAGGGATTAAAAAAAAAAAAAAGCTTAGTTTCATATTGATTTTACATTTTGGCATTGCAGGCTATACTCCTAATAGTCAATAGAAAATGATTTATATGCTTCCTGCAAAGCATGCACTCTGCCTTACTTCCTAATTCTCTCCCTCCCCTTCCCCCAAAGCCCTGGAGGTGGTGGCGGCTGCAGTGGCTGAGTAACATGTAAAGTTCTGACAGTTACCTGTATCTTGCAGGAAGGAGGCTGCAGTCTTGGATTCCCTGGTGGAGAACCAACTCCACTGCTCTCTGGTCTCGCCCCCTGATGATGAGAGTGTGACCACTGGCATCTTCATGAGCTCCAGAGGTCACAGCACGCTCCCACGGACTCTCATGGCCCCTCGGATGATTTCCGAGGGAGACATAGGAGGCATTGCTCAGATCACCTCCTCTCTCTTCTTGGGCAGAGCCAGCGTGGCCTCCAACCGGCACCTCCTCCAGGCCCGAGGCATCACCTGTGTCGTCAATGCCACCATTGAGATCCCCAACTTCAACTGGCCCCAGTTTGAATATGTTAAAGTGCCTCTGGCTGACATTCCTCATGCCCCCATTAGACTGTACTTTGACACTGTGGCTGACAAGATCCATAGTGTGAGCAAGAAGCACGGGGCTACCTTGGTGCACTGTGCGGCAGGCGTGAGCCGCTCGGCCACCCTCTGTATTGCGTACCTGATGAAATTCCACAACCTGTGCCTGTTGGAGGCATACAACTGGGTGAAAGCCCGGAGGCCTGTCATCAGGCCCAACCTGGGCTTCTGGAGGCAGCTGATAGACTATGAGAACCAGCTCTTTGGGAAGTCTTCAGTTAAGATGGTACAGACACCCTATGGCATCATTCCAGACGTTTATGAGAAGGAGTCCCGACACTTGATGCCTTATTGGGGGATTTAGTGTTGCCACAGCTGGCATCCACAGCCCCTCAGCAGTACCAGCATCTGCCACACACCATCTGTTCCCCTCTTCCTCTCTCTGGTTCTCCCAAGAGGGTTTCTACACTGGGTGTTCGGGTTTAAGAGATGGGGAGGGGAAATACATGCGTTGCTAGTGACGTTTTTTTAAAACTAGCATTTTGAAATAGTGAACATGAAAATCTTTAACTGGCCTTTAATCATTTGTAACAACTGGACCAGTGTAGGACACTGTTCCTGCTTTCTTTCTGGCTCCTGCCTTTTAAGAGCCTTAGCAGGTGCAGGAGGAGCTTATTGCAAACATCAGTTCTGGCCCCGATTAACCCTCTAGAGACCAGCTTTGCCGAGGGCTGCAGGCTGGTCGGTTTAGGGAAGATCAAGGCCAGCTCAGTCCCTGCAGGATTAGCCTGGTCCTTTTCCTCTGTTATTTGATTCTATAAGTTAAGTTCATCATTGTTTAGTTGATAAGTGGTTATGATAAAAAAAAAATCTGTTGCAAAGACCCTCTTGAAATTAGTGTGCCCTGGGATCATATTAGCGTTATTTTTAATAAACTTGCTTAACATAAGCCCTTTACTAATCATTTTGGGTCTGTGAGTGTGCATGTGCTCATGTGTGTCAGTGGAAGAAGGATGTTCTCCAGTCACTGTTCAACTGTCGTTCCGAGGACCATCATGG
The DNA here is from genome assembly GCA_902729485.2 of Mus minutoides. NCBI lineage: Eukaryota > Metazoa > Chordata > Mammalia > Rodentia > Muridae > Mus > Mus minutoides. The sequence continues at coordinate 1,393,324 of LR749811.1, forward strand.
TCACGTCTTAAAGTAAAAACCCCACCGGAATCAGATCAGCAACATTTCCCGTCCTTGCAGATGAGCAGAAATCGGTATCACCTGGATGTGGGAAGTGTGGAGTAGATTGGCCAACCTGCAGCTCCCGAGCAGTAAGATCCCAGGAGAGCTGTGCATGTGGCCCCACAGAGAAGCAGACAAAAGTCATGTCACAAGGTCAAAAGGTTGGGCATCCCTGGTGGCACACACACAGATTAAAGGTGCTGAGTTCCATTTTTGTCTTGGTTAAAGGGTCAAGTACACCCTCAAAGAAATGGAAGACCTGCCTCTGCTCACCTAGTAACACAAAAAGCCTCTTGTCTACCGCAAACCTCAGCCTAAGCCAAGAGCAATGGCTTCCAGTAAAGCTGCCAGTGGCGACTTGTTGGGGAAGCAGCACAGGTTTTAACAAGCTCTTCTCTGTTTGCTCCCTGGGTGAGTACTGGGAGGCCAGGCAACCCTGGGAGGGAGCACTTTTCCCTTTTATTAGCCAGGTCATGTGTTCACAGAACGGTTTTCTGGCTTTTTGATCTGATTTAAGGAGACATGCCCTCGACATACGTAATTGAACTCTATCTTGATTTTATCTGGTTTATGGCACTGGGGTTCCATCAGAAATTTACCTTTTATTTTATACTATATCCACCCTTACATGCACCCATCTTTATCTAAACAGAAAAATTTGAAACAGTGTCTCTGGGAAGTCAGAGGAGCACGCATGCAACGTTATCACACGACCAAGAACGATCCATGGAGTCTGGCCTTTTTAGCATGAAGCATGCTTTTTAAGTCAATTTCTGACAAGGAGCCCCTTAGTAATCATTGTACTGCAGGAAGAAAATACTTGCTGCCATTCCTTGTGATTAAGACAAATCTTGCTGTGAAAACCTAGGGCTGCAGAGCAGTCAGTAAGGTGCTTACTGTGCAAACACAAAAGGACTTGAGTTTTATTCCACATTAAAAAAAAAAAAAAAAGCTAGGTGTGCACTCCAGCCAGTTACACAGGTAGGCCAACTCTGCTCCTCCAAACCCAATCCCCCAGTCTCAGCACCAGCTCTAGCAGAACACTGGCTGCAGGCTCCTTTTCCCACGGCTCCATCTCCAGTAGATCCCACAGACCTTCTTCCCCTTCTGACCTCCCTTCTCCCAATTCATTGCTTTATCCCAGCTCCTCCCACCCCCATCCAGCAGGCACCCCCCTGGGAACCTTCAGGCTACATTGACTGGGGAAGCAAGTAGGCTCAGGGCAGACCTTCACCTTTCCCTCCATTCCTGCAAGTTCAATCCCCCAGTCTCAGCCCCAGCTCTGTAGACCTGCTGTGGCCTGTCCTCACTCTGTCCCCATTCTCAGGGGATCCAGTTGGTATGGGAAGGTACTTAGTAAATTACAAAGAGAAATGCCAAGCCAGCCACAAAAGCTTTCATCTACTAAAATGGTGCCCTGGGTGCAAAATATGTTAGGGTAATTAATGGTGGCACAGAAATTGTGGGAGTAAGCCGATATCTGATTTAAGGCCCACTCCCGTAAGACAGAACCCATACCCAACACTGCTTGAGTGAACAAGAACCAGAAACTAGTCCAGAGACCTACTGAGGACTCTGGGAACCCCATGGAAGAGGAGGCAAAGAGTGTCAGAGGCAGGGGACTGGAGGACACTAAGGACACTAAGAAAACAAGGCCCTCTGAATCAGCGTGACCAGAGACTGAGGCAGCGATGCACAGGGCCCAAACAGGCCTGCACCGGGTCCTCTGTATAGATTACGGCTTCTAGTTTAGTTTAATGGGATTCCTGGGTGTGTAAATGAGTGAGTGGCTCTCTGACTCTTATGTCTTCTCTTAGTCTCCCTTCCGTCCTGTCCAACTCTGATGTGTTAGTTTTTTGTTGAATTTTATATTCTATGATCCCTTAGAAGCTTGTTGGTTTTCTAATGAGAAAGGAGTGGATCCAGATGAGAGGGGAGGCGGGGGAGGACTGGGGGAGTAGAAGGAGAGGAGACCATAATCAGAATAATGTGAGAAAAAAAATGTTTTTAATAAAAGGGGGAAAAAAAATGAGGCCAGGTGCAGTAGCACTTGTGGTCTCAGCACTGGGGGAGGGGTGGGGGTGGAGACCACAGGAACCCTCGGGCCTCTTAGCCAGCCAGGTCTACTTCAGAAGTTCTAGGTCATTGCTCCCTCTGCCCTCTTTCCTAAAGTCTCTCCCATCTCCTTGCTCTGTTCTTGGCTCCCCTAACCAAGGGGATGACACCCAAAGCTGTCCCCTGACAGGAACATGCATACATAGGAACGCCCTCCCCTCCCTGCTCCCCAAGACATCCTGATGTGTAACCAAGGATCTCCTGTGCACCTGGTAGTCTTAGCACCTTCCAAGTATTTTGTCCTGTGTTCATCCTAGTGACCACATCTGTGGCCTTTTAACCCAGTAAAGAGAAGAGCCGACGTCAGAAGTGTTCCCTGCTAGACACGGGGTTGTTTCAGAACAGACACCCAGTTTTACAGTGTATAAACACAGTACAGTAGTTGTTTATTAGAACGTACACAAGGGAAAAGCTACACACCAACTTTTAACGTACAGGACCATGTTTCACATCACACACACACAAGCCGGCTGCTTCACGGTGGGCTTTCGACATTCATCAAGGTAGTTGGGCTACAGCTGCGACGTGAGAGGTCACAGGGGACCTGTTTAAAAGTCACTTGCACTTTGCTCACCATATAAAGAATGGAACTAAGTAAAATTTCAATGTAATGATACTTTGTTAGAAAAGTACTTGTAAAGCTTTTTTGTTGTTGTTGTTTGTTTTAAAACTGAGCTGTTTCACATAAGCCCCGTTTCTTGGCTGGACTTGGAGAGGAGGGGGCTTTTCAATATCATTTGGTGTGCCCTTTCCACAGAAGTGGTACCCAATCTACACAAACCACACGCTACACACATCTTGACCTGCATTCTGGCATCTGTTGGAATGTCTACAGCAGGCTCCAATGGCTCTTTCATGACAAATGTCTGAAAATGTCCAAGTTCATTTGTTAACTGTTAAAGCGTGTTTGACCTCGAAGGTACTTAGAGGCCTTAGAGCAGCCCCCAGTGCAAGGCAAGCATTTCCAATTTCTGTTTGAGAAATCTTTTGGATGACACATAAATAGAAAAACAGGAAATAAGACCAAAAATAAAAACAAGCAAAACACCTAAACACCTAAAATACATATAGCAACACAAAACACTAATTTAAAATGTGTTTCCCAGATGGTATGCTAACTAGCAGACTGAGACAGGGAAGCTCAGATTGTATCCATGGGCACCTTGAGACCCTTCTGTCCCAAGCATGGCCACACAGGTCACACAGCAACCACAGGACAGAGGCAAGGCACGGCACCCAAACCCAAGTGCTCATTAGTCGCCATTCAATCTGTGGGTGAAGTGCCCGACACAATGCACAGCGTGGAGAATGGTAACCTTGGTTACTGTTTCCAAGGACACGGACCAGGCTCTTGGCTAACAAGAGCTGAGGTAAAGCTGAATGCAACATGAGTCATTTTAATACATGCATGCAAAGAAAATCAGCCGGCTAATGTTGCACACTCCCCCTAAACCCCTGCTGGAGGATCCTAACTAAGCCTTTGAAGCATTAAACAGTCAATAATTTTAATGGTAAAGGCTTTTTTGCCTACGCCCACTGAGTTTTCCTCTGGCACCTCCCAAGGAGTGACTAACTAGGAGCGGAGATGATCTAGCTCACAGGTACTTTAACAGATGTCATGGATACAGGCCGCTGGGCAGAAAATACTTCACACAGCATTTCCAGAAACGCTTCAGCGGTGTAAATGTGGCTAAACTGGGACCATTCCTAATGCTAAGGTCAACCCTATTACTAATATCTAAAGTACAGACTGGAGGGCCTACTTGGTACTCTGGGATGTGGAGAGACACTAGGGGCCATTACAAGAGTGTACTGAAAAGCGGCCTACCTCTGAGTGTGGAGCCTCCCTCCACACTCCCTCAGCCCTGGGGAAGGGGAGGCCATGTGGCCACAATGCAGGCAGCTTTGTGAATGTCAGAAGCTGGGGATGACGTCACCTGGAACAGATGAGTAACTGGACTCAGCAGCTCTTCGCCCTGCCTTCTGGGCCACAGCAAGGCCAAGGAGAGCTGCGGCAACAGCTGAAAATGACCCACAGCTTGGGGAACACACACAAGGTACAAGAAGGAACAGCACAGAGACCCCTCAGCCTTTGTCCCAGAAGGGGAGAAGATGAATTATGTAAAAAGCAGGAGTGAGATAGACAAAACCCAACATTTTAGACTTCCAAATGAAAACTACGTCAGATGAGGGGAGCATGTGAGAGCCAGAGAGTGAGCCTTCCCAAAGCCCGGACCCACACGCCAGAGAAACAGCTCTCCCAGACTCCCCGGCTTCTCCTGGGAACACCCCTCTTAGCCACTTAAGCTCCCATTCTCTTGGTTTTATGCATCTTGTTTAACTGACACATTCCTATACCAGTGTGATCCTTTCCCTTTGAAAATTCAGTGCTGCTAACCGCTTTTCTTTGCTGCATTTGAAGTGTATGTACACACACACACACACACACACACACACACACACCCCACCACCACCACCACCACCACCACCACCACCACCACCACCACCTTACTGTTCCTCTCAGTAGGCCAGCAGTTCTCAACCTGTAGGCCTATATCCATGACATCTGTGAGGGTATCGAATGACCCTTTCACAGGGGTCTCCTAAGACCATTGGAAAACAGATATCTACATTCTGATTCATAACACTGGCAAAATTACAGTTATGAAGTAGAAACAAAAATAATTTTATGGCTGGAGGCCACCACGACATGAGGAACTGTATTAAAAGATCCCAGCATTAGGAAGGCTGAGAACCACGGTGCTAGGCCCAGAACTCCCTCCCACTCTGAGTTCGTTCTCAGATCTCTCCTGAAGAACTGCCAAGTCCAATCTTGCTGGCTCTTCTGCAGTCTCCTTGTGGAGAGAGGTGGCTACAAAGAGACTCCAGTTCACGGCTGTTACCTGGTGAAAAACACCATGCTTTGTGTCATGCTTGATGTTGGGGCAAAGCAGCAGGTTCTCAACAAAGGCTCCAAGAAGGACGTGCATCCTGGATACAGGCTCTGGGCTCTGTCTCAGCAGGGAGGGCCTCCTTCAGAGCTGAGTTTCAGGAAGGGGAAGAGGGTGAGGTGCCACGGGAGGTGACTATGTGTCCTCCTTGCCTGCTGCTGTCCAGAGGAGACAGCAATGCTTTCTTTACCAGGACAGAGCATCAGTTTAATCACAAGCCTTTTTTTTTTTTTTTTTTTTAATTCACTCAAGTGTTTAAAAGCTAAGTGCAGAAAAAGATGTGTTCTGCTTCCTAGAGCCATGATGATGGCGATATAAGCGAGCCCACTGGAGACAAACTTTCGGATTCCAGCCCGAGCATCACTTATTTCTCTTCTCTTGTTAACGTTTCACGTACACTTCAGCAGCAGATTACTCCTCACAGAAAACTCTGGACTGCATTTTAAATTATCTAAAGAGGACAAGAGAAACAGGGTATGGTGGCACATGCCTGCGCTCCAGTACTTGCATGAGAGGATTGATGCAAACTCAAGGTCAGCCAGGGGAATGCATCAAGCCCTATCCTTAAAAAAGAAAGCCAAACCAACGTCACCATCGACAACAACAAAACTAGAGGAGATAAGCAAGCAAGTGTCCAGTGCCATGTGCAGTTGGGGTCTGGTAATTTACCTCAAGTCCCAAAGAGGGGCAGGCAGAAGCAGTGAGAGGTTTTCTGTGGGACCCTACCTCCTGGGGAATGCTTCAAAGAGACCAGTGGTAGGGGACTTTGCAGTACTTGCATTCTATTTATTGATTTCTGTCACCCTGAGTCCTGTGACAGAAACAACCAAAAATCAGCTTCACGGAGCAGCTTTTCAAAGCAGATCCGGCAGGAGGAGGCCAGGAGGCTTGGGTTCAACACAGTTGATCCAGAAGTTGGCACAGCTGGCGTGGTACTGGTGTCCTCCGTAGGCCAGCTTGAAGCTGTCGGTCTCCGAGTTGAATGCCTGCCAGAAATAGAGAGATAGGGGGCAAGTCAGGGTCTTCCTACATCTAAGAGCTTGTCAGCAGCCACCACGGACACTCCCCAGGTATCACCAAGGCTGAGGCCCGAATGGCACACACAGACAAAAGCCGAGCAGGTGGCTACAGGATCCAAGTAGGAAAGTTTTATTCATTTTTACTGCTAATTAAAGGTATAAAAGTCAGTACCATCCAACCTAGTTTCAGCAAAGGGCCCAATCTCCACAGAAAAGGCAGGCAGAGGTTACGGCATGGGAATCAAAATAACCATGTCCTGTGGGTAATTGGTTCCCTCACTATAAAGGCCACCTCCCACACCGGAGGCTGCCATTGCTGTAACATGTGGTCCCTTAGGTCTGTGGCTAATTATAGTTCTATAAGGACTGAAAACATTTAAAAAGAGTTAGAAATCAATTGATATTAACTCTTAAAGTCTCATGCACCAGTTCTCAACCTGTGAGTCAGGACCCAGGCCAGGTCACATATCGATATTTACATTATGACTCCTAATAGCAGCGAAATTACAGTATCCACACAATAATTTTATGCTTGGGGGTCACCACACCATGAAGAATTGTATTAAAGGGTCGCAGCATTAGGAAGGTTGAGAGCCACTGGTCCACTTCCATTGGGAGCTGACAACTGAGTGGACGCACGAGACCCTCCCTCGTCTGTAGCTCAGCTACTCACAGCAGGTAACAGCCTGCAGCATGCTTTCTTAGACACCACAGTTAAAGTCCTAGAACCCAAATGGTTTGATTTTTTTTTTCTTGTCTGCCATCCACTAAATCCTGATGCTCTGCCATCTCATTCTCTGTCACTACAACTTCTAGTCTTCCAGAAGGTGCTGATTCGTGGCAAGGAAAAAGACCGACAACGGCAGAAGCCGATTAGCAGCTACAAGCACGCAAACAGGACGGCAGAGGCCCCACAGAGACACATTAGTTGATTTGATCACACGTTATGGGGACGAGTGAGTCTGCAGAGGATTCACGACTGGTACAGTCCAGGACAACAACAGAATTATCTGTTGGCCTCTCACACACAAGACTGAGGTGGAGACACTAAAGTAACATGTAGCTGGCTCATACTTTTTTAGGCTGTTCTTCTGCAGGCGTCTCTTCTTTCTGAAATGTTCAAACCATAAGGTCAAAAGAAAAAAAAAAACAGCTAATCAAGCCCCTGAAACAACTCTTGCCTCCAGGTAAGTCCACAGGGCCTGGCCTGGTTCCCACCCACCCTGTCCCTGGGGTGAATCCAATGCTCAGCAGGGAGGAAAGGGCTCTGCTTGCTCACTCCCTCAGCAGTTTCCCCACGACCCTGTGGAAAAAACAGATCTGCTTCTATAGACCTTTCTAGACTTCAACATCCCCACCTCTGGTCACAGCACTTTATGTGGCTGCCCCTTAAATCACCTTAGGGACAAACAATGGCCCTTGAAGGAGGAAGGCCAGGACTTACCCGGCTCCTGGAGTCCACATTTAAGAGACACACTCCACAAGCCAGCTCCTGAGCGTTTTTGATCCCAGGCCGTAACATACAGGAGGAAAAATCCAGTGAATTCTCATCTGGCTGAGGATGAGAGGAAAGATAGGTAAGGACATAGCAGTTTCAAATATTATATAGGTCAACTATAAAATGAAGTCAACTAATGACACCAGTGCTTGGTTTCTAAGCAAGCTGCTATGTCCTGGCGCTAGCAAATGCCCATGGGAATAAACTGCTCCCTAGTCTTGGGGACCTCACGGTCTAGGGTAGAGTGAGGAGGTGTGGAACAATGCGGGGCCAGTAGTGCTACAGTACTTATTTGGGGTTAAGTACTGAGTGTCCAGGCATTTAGCCAAGAGTGTGCTTCCTGGAACTCACAATCATCCTGCCTGAGTACTGACGATGCACTGGGAGGTGAAGGTCAGTGGGGTGATGGGCTGATGGGCCGGGAGAGGAAGGGGAAGGGAAGGATGATTGACACACAGCAGCAGGACACGGACATCTAAGCAAAAGTCCAGCTACGAGAAGAAATCAAGGGTGGGAGATGAGCCAAGGTGAGGGGGAGAGAGGAAGCCAGAACATCAAGGATCTAGAAAGGAACAGAAGGAGAGAAGGCAGGACCAAGCACACATCGCTGGCACCAACCTGCCTTCTCCTGCAGTGTCAGCAAGAGACCTGGGGGAGGGGGGTGGCAGTCCACAGGGAGAGGCTTCAGTTAGATGACAGCAGAGCGGGAGGGGAGGAGGACTCATGGCTGTTATGGGGGCAGAGTCTGCAGGCCCTGGGCATGTGCGGGCTAGGGATGGAAGGAGGGAGGCTCAGGCGGATGAGAAGCTTCACGTCAAGCCCAAGGACAGAGGGGGGAATAGTTTGGTTCAGGATGAGTTGGAGCTGGCAAGGTCAGAAGTGCAGGTGCTGGGGACCTACAGCCCAGCGGACGCTAGGAGAGATCTGAGAGTCAGCAGCCGGGGCCAGTGAATGGAGGAACGGCCTGCCGGGCACATGTAGGCTTAGCACCACGCTCAGCTCTTCACGGGCATTATCTAGCTTATCCTTCTGCAAACGGACAAATGACCAGCAAAACTCCATGAGCTATGGCGAGTGCAGTGCAGTGATTAAAGGGGTGGGCCTTAGTTATGAAAACAGCTGTCAATTTCTTAAAGATTAAATATGCATTTGCATATAAGCTTACAGTTTCATTTCTAGATATTTATCCAAGAGAAAGGAAAATATATGTCAACAAATCTTGTTTCAAAAAAAAAAAAAAAACCCAAAACCAAACCATTCATAGCAACTGTATCCATATTAGCCAAATCTGGCACTAACAAATGTCTAGTAATAAGAAAATGGATAAACAAGTCGTGGCGTGTTGATACAATAGACTATTACTCAGCCAGGGAGCAAAGTGATATTTGATCAACATGGCTACATTTCAATATTATGCTACTAAGCAAGCCAGACACAAGAATGCTAACATTTGATATCACTTCGAATTTATAAAGTATTAAAACAAAGGAAACTCTGGCTATGGAAATCAGGGCAGCGGTGGCTTTTAGAATCAGATCAGGGTTGACTATGAAAGAGATGGAGTGAACTTTAGGCATGGACAAAAATATTCTGAATATTTTCCAGGCTTGTGGCACAGAACCGTGACATCGTTAAACATGGAGCTGGGAAGAGCTGCCCAGCAGCAGAACTACCTGGTGATTATACTGTCCAGAACCGCTACTCTAGGCGAGAAGCTGTCCCCATTTATCCAAGACTGCTCTGGTTTTAACACCCTAGTCCCTAGTCCTGAGCATTAGGGGCAGTTTGACATCATGTTACTGGATCAGGGACTATTGGAGAAATAATTACAATGTGGGGAAACCATAAGACTTTAACTCAGTCAAATTAATAAAGTCCCTTGAACATCTATTTATGAGGGGCACCCAGAAAAGCAAAAGAAAGGGGCACATTGCAGTGTGCCACGAGAGCGGTGGGCTCTGAGTAATTACCCTGGGATAAAAGTAATCTTCCAAATGATAACACTTAGCTCTCTTAGGCAGGCAGTGGTGGCGCATGCCTTTAATCCCAGCACTCGGGAGGCAGAGGCAGGTGGATCTCTGAGTTCAAGGCCAGCCTGGTCTACAAAGCAAGTTTCAGAACAGCCAGGACTACACAGAGGAACCCTGTTTTGAAAAACAAAAATCAAACGAAATGAATAAAATTAGCTCTCTTAAACACACAGCCTTATATAAGCACAGGTTTATATTGTAATGTCCAGTAACAACATGATACTGATCAATGACCACAATCATAAGTCATACCTGCTACAAGACGCTGTAAACTGACCTTTGATTGGCAAGTATTTCACATATTTAGTAAAGATTAAAACATAGTTACATTATATATACCAGCTTCTTTTTAAAAATTACTTATTTTTATTTTATGTGTATGAGGGTTTTGCCCACAACTTTGTATACCACATGTGTCTAGAGCCACTGGAGGCTAGAAGAGAGGATCAGATTTGATGGAACTGAAGTTACAGGTGTTTGTTAACTGCTGTGTGTGGGCTGGGCATTGAACCCAAGTCCTCTTCAAGAATAGTGTGGTGGTTTCAGTAAGAATGGTCCCTATAGGGGCTGTAGAGAAGTCCGCGGTGTCTTATGATGTCACCGCAGCCCTCGCGCTGGACATACAACATACAGCTTACACTGCTCACGCCATTCACCGCATACCAGTCAGTGTGGCCTCCAGCACCCTGCTCAGACCCCAGACGCTGCTGTGAATTGCAGCGCTCTTACCCTATGGACAGAGTTTTCTGCTTTTAGAGAGACAAAATCCTTGGGCTACAGAAAACAAAGACTTTTTATATTTTTCTGCTGCCATTGTTTAGTAGCAAATCAGTGTATCTTTCTTTTGCTATTTGTCACAGTTTGACTTAAAATTGCTGACTTTAGTTTAATTTTTAAAAAATAAATGAATTTTGGTTTGGGATTAGCATAGCATTTTATTTTTGTTGTTTCTTTTTGTTTGTTTTGTTTTAAGAAAACAAACATACAGCCTTATATAGCCCTGGCTATCCTAGAACTCACTATATAGATCAAGCTAGCCTTGAACTTATAGACATTTACCATCCTTTGCATGTGCTGGAATTCTTTAATTCCATATGTGTGCATACCATCCCTAGTATAGAATCTCTAACAATTTATAAGATAGCCTTAAACATACTTCAGCCATTTTGTACCTCATGTTTATGAGAAGTGTTCTCAGCACTGACAATAAGTCAAAATAGGGGCTGGAGAGATGGCTCAGTGGTTAAGAGCACTGACTGCTCTTCTGAAGGTCCCGAGTTCAAATCCCAGCAACCACATGGTGGCTCACAACCATCCATAATGAGATCTGGAGCCCTCTTCTGGTGCATCTGAAGACAGCTACAGTGTGCTTAAATATAATAATAAATAAATATTTTTTAAAAAGTCAAAATATTGATCAACTCTGAAAAATGAAAATGCTATATGTCTAGAGTAGAAAAATGAATGTCTCTACTCTACCTTCTAGAATCAGACATTCAGTCCAGATGGAATTCTTTATGAAACATAAAGGATCACATTCACCCTGCTAGTATACAAGCTTGCTTATGTCTGTAAAATCACGTTTACCAAAAGACGATTTAAAATAAGTGTCTTCATGATTTACTAGCAGTAAACATTTTATTTCATATCTATCTTTTTTGTTTGTTTGCTTTTTTTTTTTTTTTTTTTGGTTTTTCGAGACAGGGTTTCTCTGTATAGCCCTGGCTGTCCTGGAACTTACTCTGTAGACCAGGCTGGCCTCGAACTCAGAAATCCGCCTGCCTCTGACTCTCGAGTGCTGGGATTAAAGGTGTGTGCCACCACGCCCAGCTTTCATATCTATCTTATGCACTTATATACATAAAAATTCCTCAGGTAGAAAGGAGTTGTGGGCAGATAGTTTAAGAGCACATGTCATGTCTGACCTGCTTACAGAGCTGAGTCCCAGGGTCAGCTGAGAGGTCTACACCTGGGTGCTTGGCAGTGATGCACATCTATTGTGGTGTGTAAGAAAGGGAGCACCTGAGAAAGAGTCTGGTGGCAGGCAGTGCTCTTTGCCAACATTCACATTCTCCCTGGACAAGTGGTATGAAAAACTTCCTAGCCTCCTTGAGATTAGGTGTGGCTATGTCACTCGCATGGCTGACACAGCTGTGTCACCTTCGCGGCAAGTGAGTCATTATGACACTGCTGGAAGGAAGCCTTTGAAACCAATCTGTTAGCTTAAAGGTTAAGAGCACTGGTTGCTCTTCCAGAGGGTTTAATTCCCAGTACCCGAATTGTGGCTCACAAGCATCTGTAACTCGTTCCGGAGACTCTGACTTCCTCTTCTGGCTTTCCTGGGCACCAGGCATGTGGTATACAGATAAACATACAGGCAAAACACCCATACATATAAAAATCATAATAAAACTCATATGCTATTTTTCACGTTCTCTTGACCCTCATGGGTGCCCGGCTACATTCCCTGCAGTGTAGGGAGTGAACCTGGGTGCTGAGTGAGGACAGGCTACAGAGCCTCTCTACCTTGAGATGGACATGGGGCTTGAACAATAAAGAAGGCCTGCTTGCTTGAGAACACTAAAATTGGAGAGAAGTGTTTGTTACCTTAGCATAACCCAGTCTACTCTGACAGATGAAAACCCAGACACTAGTTCCAGAAGTAATTCTAGTTGTGGAACATTTGCTTGGTTAGTGCTTTGCACGCTACTGTCCTTGCTACTGTAACAAATTATCCAAAACTTAATGGCTTAAAAGAACATGGCTTTTGGGCTGGTGAGATGGCTCAGCGGGTAAGAGCACCCGACTGCTCTTCCGAAGGTGATAAGTTCAAATCCCAGCATCCACATGGTGGCTCACAACCATCCGTAACGAGATCTGGCACCCTCTTCTGGAGTGTCTGAAGACAGCTACAGTATACTTACATATAATAAATAAAATAAATCTTGGGCTGGTGAGATGGCTCAGCGGGTAAGAGCACCCGACTGCTCTTCCGAAGGTGATAAGTTCAAATCCCAGCAACCACATGGTGGCTCACAACCATCCATAACGAGATCTGGCTCCCTCTTCTGGAGTGTCTGAGGACAGCTACAGTGTACTTACATATAATAAAATAAATCTTAAAAAAAATGTTTAAAAAAAAAAAAAAAGAACATGGCTTTGGGCTGGAGAAATGGCTTAGTGGTTAAGGGCACTGACTACTCTTCCAGAGGACCGGAGTTCAAATCCCAGCAACCACGTGGCGGTTCATAACTGTCTTTAACTCCAAGATCTGACACTCTCACATAGACAAATATACAAAACAAAACTGCACATAAAATAAACATAAATAAAATTTAAAAGGAACAGGCTTTACTCCCTTATAGCTCAGAAGTCAGAGGGTGGACGTCTGCAGTGCACTGACAGCACTGGTGCCTTCTGGAGCTCTGGAGGAGAGAATCTCTTTCCTTGCATTTGTTGCTTTGGAGATCACCTCTAGAATGTCCAGTACTATGCACTCCTGGCTCCAGGGGCATCTGCCACCCTCTCTCCATTCCCACTGTCACGCCATCTTCACTCTTGCCCCACTACTTCCTGTCAGGTCACTGTGATGACATGGGGCCCACCCAGCTGAGGTCATTTCCTCAAGCACTCACACCCCGAACTCAATGATCCCGCCTGGGAAGTTCTTATTGCCACACGAAGTAGCACAGATGATGACACAGGTTCTGGGGTCACGTGGCATGTCATCAGCTGAGCACATGGTAAAGATGCCATCTTTAAAGCATGGTGCTTGCAAGAAGAGCCGGGTGTGGGAGATGCTGCCATCAAAGCACACTGTCCTCCTGAGATTTCCACAGCACTGCAGAAGTAAACACTCTGAGATTTGCCATTTCTTCACCCAGGGAGGAATTACTGAAAGAGCTGTATCATGCTGAATCGCACAGTAGTCTGTGCGACCTCTAGCTGGCCACAGACCTGGAGAAAAACTGTCCTTTGTCTTCGATTAGGTTTTATATGCCAAACATTTGCTTCCCAGGGCAGAACCATTTCTTTGATCTAATACACCCGAGAGATAAAAGCTTAGCTGACCTCCTCTCAGGCCTGGCCATCAGAGTGTCCTTGCCTCACTGGAATCTGGCCATCTGGAATCCGACTATCAAAGCATCCCTACATCAAGAGAATATGCAGCCTTTCCCAAAGAGAAACGCCTGCCTCTACCACAAGAGGGAGCTTCAGTCCACAATCACCCTGAGCTTTAGAGTTTTATGCTATGAAACATTCAGCTTAATAAGCTATGAAGTCACACTTTGAAGGCGAGACTCTGCACTTTGCTTTCCTGGGCACCAGAATGATGCACACTACCCGTGGGGCTTTTTAAAGTAGGAAATGGAGTACAGCTTTCCTGTTTGCTTCCGTTATTGTCTGCTTTGGGGGAGCTGGGGATCTAACCGAGGCCGCAAGTATATGAAGCACATGCTCAAAAACATGATAAAACGAGACAAAACAGTAAACATACGGTCTGCCACTGAGCGAGTGAGATAGACTCAAAAATCCAGATTTTAATAGTTTCAATTAAAATGTGATGCTCTTGAGCCTTGATTTCTTCCCCTATAGAAATGAACGTTATGGGCCAGGGAGATGGCTCAGCAGGTAACAGTGCTCCTCCTGTGGAATGACTACTTGTATTTAATCCCTGGAAGCCTCAAAAGGCTCAGTGTGGTGGTGAGAGCCTGAATCCCAGCAGTCCTATCGTGAGTAGGGAAGCAGAGACAGGCCGCTCTCTCAGAAGCTTGCTCTAGGCTGGAGCTCACAGTGCAGCAGCAGAACAAGGGGGAGCCTGCTTCAGCAAGGCAGGCAGTGAAAAGCAAATCCTAAAATTGTCTCGGATCTCCATCTGCACGCCATGGCATGCACATACTCCCAAGCTCCCCTGTCTCTCTATCAGACTGTCTGCTGCCTCTCTCTCTGTTTCTGCCCCCCCCCTCTCTCTCTCACACACACACACACAGATGTTTTTAAAAAAAGAAATGGAGATGATACTGGCCTCGGAGGTTATTACCTGGATTCAGTGAGAATGGAAGTGAAGAATGTAGTATGATACGAAGCAGCTCTATCTTAGTCAGTGTTCTATTGCTGTGAAAAGACCCCATGACCACAGCAACTCTTATAAGCTGTCTTACAGGGTTAGAGTTTCAGTCCATTGTCATCATGGCGGGATGCAGGCAGACACAGTGCTGAGAGGTCTATATCAGGATCAGCAGGACAACAGCAAGAGAGACACTGGGCCTGGCTTGAGCATTTGAAACCTCAAACCCCACCCTCACTGACACACTTCCTCCAAAAAAGGCTATACCTACTCTAACAAGGCTACTCTACTAACCTTTTCAAATAGTGTCATTCCCTATGAGCCTGTGGGGCCATTTTTATTCAAACTATCATAGGGTCCTAGCTGCAAACATGAACGGTAGCCATCAGTATTGGCAATTATATTAAGAATAAAGGGGCTCTATGGCAAAGTGGTCCCTTCAGGAGCTCATTCACCCTAAGTCAAATGAAAGTGCTGAGTTCAAAGCTTCTGTACTACCTCAAGCCCACCCCTCTCTAGTAATGACCTGCTGGCTTTGAGCATCTCATCCAGAGTTGCTGGGACTGCAGATCTGTGTTACTGCTGGACTGAAGTATTCAGATGTTAGGGTTTTATGCTATCGATGTTATATGGCTTTCTCTGTTGGTTCTGTTGCAGTAAAGGCTTGTTTGTGACAATCCACACATTATATTTCTGTGGGATCCATGTCTTTCCTCCTGCAGTGGGTACTTGGAGTTAAGGTTTATAGACTGAGGACCCATTTACCTATTCTCAAGAGGAAATGGCATGGTATGGTCTAGGAAAGTGTCTGAACAGACAGCTATCATTGCTGTATCACAACAATCTGTTTTAGGGAAAAAAAAAAAAGCAACTGTAGCCGAAGAGCACGGCTAGTTAGGAAGTGAGTGTGTGTGGTGCTCACATACACTGTGTCTGCATCCAGACACCGTACAGGTGAGATAAGGACGCTCTGTGCCATTACACGTGGCTGAAAAGGCGGGCCAGTTACCCTCGAGAGTCTAGATGTGGGTACTGCGAGTGAATGCTTGCAAGCAGCGTCTGGAAAGGCATGACTGTGGAGCTCCTTCTCCATTTACCTCACATTTTGGCCCTGTAGACTTAGAGTCATCAGATGTGAATGGGGCAGAACCTACTAGGTAAAAGGGCCACAAACTTCCTTCAAAGTAACAAACTCTGGACAAGGGCTGGAGACATGGCTTATCGGTTAAAGAGCATTGGCTGCTGTTCCCAGAGGACCAAGGTTCAATTCCTACGCCCACATGGGAACTCACAGCTGCCTGTAACAATAGTTCCAGCGGATCCAGCACCCTGGCACAAACACACATGCACGCAAAACACTAACACACATAAAATAAAAATAAATCATTAAAAAAAAAAATTAAGGCTGGGCGTGGTGGCGCACGCCTTTAATCCCAGCACTTGGGAGGCAGAGGCAGGCGGATTTCTGAGTTCGAGGCCAGCCTGGTCTACAAAGTGAGTTCCAGGACAGCCAGGGCTATACAGAGAAACCCTGTCTTGAAAAACCAAAAAAAAAAAAAAAAAAAAAATTAAAAAGCCTGGACAAAAGTGATGCTTGGTGTGAAGACTTGGAGAGACTGGGATGAGGAAGTTGTCTGGGAGGGTGAGCTAGCAGTTCACACAGTGACAGGGCACAGGCCAGACAGACGGGGCTCTGCATTTGTCAAACTCAGCAGAAGGGCAGCCACCCAGCTCATGGTGCAATGTTACTGAAGTTTTTACATTTTACTGTGTGTGAACCTAAAGTGGCCTGGAGTGACAGAGCAGAGCCTAGAAGGCAAGTCCTTTGCATGAACAGTGGCAGGACCCAGGAGCCTGGGAGTTGGAGAAGATGAAGGGAAAAGGGTCCTACTGCCCCCGGTGACAGAATCCAGGTGAGCAATCCGGCTGGATGCTCGCCAGTCTTCTTCTCCCTTCGTGGGAGGTCAGATGCAGGGTGAGCTTGGACTATGCGCTGAGGCTTCAGGGACACTTTCACTTCTAAGAGCTCAGGGCTTTCTGACCCAGGCAGCTTTCTCCAGCAAGGCCAGCAGAGGAGGGCTGACTGGAAGGAAGGATAGAGACCTAGCTTTCAATGCTCGCCGAGGACTGACTCCCACTAAAACAAGGAGCCCTCAACTCTAAATGCCAAGTGGGAGGCCCGTAAACTGCGCCGCCATCTTGGGAGGTATATGTCAAGGGCGGGCACAGACCTGAGGTTCACAGTGGGCCACGACAAGCTCCTGGTGCTTTTCTCATTAACTTTATTCTTAAGCTTTTGTCCCCAGCGAAAGCTTTGCACATCTTTGGTGTTACCACCTAATCATCCTTTTCAGGATAGGATGAAGCACAGAGCATGCCAGATGCCTCTCACACTTCTCTGCCTCAGGACAGGAAGATGGCAGAGGAAGGAAGTTAGGTTGCTGTGTAGATTTAATGCACAGTTTGGCCACCCAGACGGCTGAAGGAGAAGTGGCCACGACACCGAAGGGGGTTTTGGGAAAGGGTTTGAGTGTGGGGAAAATTTTTTCTACTAGAGAAAAGATTTACTTCTCATTACAAATGCAACAAGTATTCATTAAAGATTGTTGAGAATGACAGAATACTTATAAACATGGATTTTATCATTAAGAACAACCCTCTCTGGCAGCCTGCCTCCAGCCGCATGGCGACAGGTCCGTTATTTCACAAGTGCTTCCTGACAAAATGCCCATAACACCCGACTGAAGGGCTGCATGTGTCACTTCGCCAGCTCTAGCTTTCAGGCGGTTTCCAGTTTTTCTCTTTGCTCTGAAAGACAGTGCTCTGCACTTTGCTGGCTTTTGGTGATTTTACATTTAGAGCAAGCAGAGATGTTTATTCCAAAGCACAGTGATTCTGGATGTGTGAGCCCCCTGACACACTCAGTGCTTACAGGGCTACCTCTCCAGTACTGGGCTCAGGTGGAGCCCAAGAGGTGCCAGGAGAAAATCCTTCCTGAGGTCACTGTCAGCAGTGAGCACGCTTTCCCTGACTATCAGGTTTGTTTTTATGCTGTGAACACAGGGAACCATGGAAGTCAGCACACTGGAAGATGGGTGATAGCAAGGGGGAGGGCAGGCGTCCACAGATCACCACGTCAGTCCTGTCTACCAACACAAGGAGATCAGCACCAGAGCTCCCACCAGAGCTAGACGAGCTCTCAACGCCACACCTTCTCTGCTATGATGGATACCACAGTTGGGGTGCCAAACACCCCTTCTTCAGGTTGCTCCGATGAAGCATCTTGTTAGAACAACAAGAAAAGAAAGCAATGAGGTAAGCATCATGAGATTCGGGAGTGAGGTGGGCCGAAGGCACCCACACAGGAAGGGCTAGACTGAAGGGCACTGGGGACGCCTTCTGGGGAAAACTGCAGAACTCAGCACGAGAGCAGCCTCGGTCAGCAACAGGAAAGCTCTGCACTGAGCTATGACTTTTGGAAGACCATGGAGGCCCACTGCAGGATTTGAAATGGGATTTAAATGAAACAGTCAGATCTGTGGTTTACAAGGAACAGTCAGGTAGTTGCACAAAGAATAGATTGATAAGGGCTTTTTTTAAAAAAAGAAAAAGAAAGAAAAGAGCTAGATAGGGGAGTGTGGCTCAGTAGCAGATAACTTCTCCAGCCTTCATGGGCCTTGAGGTCCATCCTTAGCACCACCAAATAAAAAAACCAAAAAACTAACCAAAGCAAACAAAGCAAACAAAGCAGGGCAGTGCCGCCTCTCTGGCCCCTCACTTATATTTAACGATGCACAACCAGAGGCAGTGAAACAATAGTGAGGTTTGCTGTTTAGGACACAACGGGCAGCCAGCGACCACCAGGCTGTCAGCCAAGAGCACTAAGAATTCCTCCCTTCTGCTCTGAGGGTCGCAAGGTAACTGGAGGGCTAGTAAGTGACTTAGAATATAGCCAGGGCTCTCATGAACTTAAATGCTACCTGGAAAATGTAGCAGCAGCCACGCAGACTGCATGCATGTGTGCACACTGTGGCCTTCTTCATCTGCTTTGGTAGATTGCAACACCCAGAGGGGATCTAGTCATTTGTTTATTCAGGGTAGAGCTACTCATAACATGGAAAAAAAAAATGAGTCCAAGGGAAGTAATTATAGTGGTGAACAGACGGTCATATGATGGTCTTCCACATAGCTTTCTGAAGAACGCAATGGGGCATAAACAGGTCAAGTGCAAGGGGATGGACTCAAACCATTACTTTCTGGCAAAACTTGCATGTGTAAGAATCAAGAATGACTGGCACTGGGAAGGCTCAGTGGGCAAAGTGCTGGCTGTGTGAGTGTGGGGACAGGAGTTCAATCCCCAGACCAATATGGAGCCCAGAGTGATAGAGCCACTTGTCTGCACTCCTAGCTATGATGAGAAGGCTGAAGACCCTGCGGAAGCTTGTGGGCCATCCTGTGTGCACAGAGGCTGACAACTGAGACCCCGTCTCAGTCAGACAAGTCAAAAAGTGAGAGAAGACATGGATGTTCTCTGACCTGCACTCGCAAGCGCGCGCGCGCACGCACACGCACACAAATTCTCTGTGTGTCTCTGTCTCTATCTCTCTGTCTCTCTGTCTCTTTGTCTCTCTCTCTCTCAATAAACAGATAAAGCTTTTGTCCTACACTTCTATCTTCCAAGGTACAGTGGGTCCTGAAACTCTCCAAAGCCAGTCTGGGACTGCTATCTGAGACCTCCATCATCATAACACAGCCCAGTTGGTACATTTGTCCTCTGATAAGTGCATTGTAAGAATAGATTCTCTGCTTCAAAACGGGTTTCTGGAAAGAGAAGCAACTGCTGAACTGTAACAGGCTTACTGTGAGTGTGGCAAGTGACATGAAGCCGATTAAGTTGTTCCACACTTTATCGATGTCCTTCAGCAACTGCTGGAGTTTCTCACTACACACAGCAGTGGCTTTTATCCCCAGCTCCACACGCTTGGTTACGCGGTACACTTCCACCACACCTGATGGGGAGAGAGGAGAGAGTTAGGCATGGGAAAAGTAGGCAGGACAAAAAGCACTGTGGCTTGCCGATGACTTGATTAGGAGGAACAACTGCGCAGAGGCGGGGCTGTGAGCTGAGATACGTATTGGTTACTTTTCTACTGCTGTGATCAAACACCGTGGCCAAGGCAACTTACAGAAGTAAGGGTTTCATTGGGCATGGTGGCAGGAGAAGCTGAGAACGCATATCTCAAACTGCAAGCTGGAGGCAGAGAGCATACTGGGAATAGCAGGAATCTTCTGAAGCCTGAAAGCTCCCTGTCCCCAACACACCTCCTACAACAAGGCCACACCTCTGAGTCCTTCCCAAACAGTTCCACAAACTGGGGACCAAACATTCAAATCTATGAGTCTATGGGGGTCATTCTCATTCAAACAAGGTTTGAGCTTCTTGATCTGCTGGAATGGTTCTTTTCCTGCAGTCTTTAATCAGATCAAACTCTGCAAGCAAGAACGTGCTAAGTAAGCACTCACTCATTTTCAGATGGTAACTAGACACATCCCCAGGCCTCCAATGTGGCAGTCACCAGACCACTGTGCTGCCCAGTCTGCAGTATAGCTTTCAAGTAGGAACATGGATTCCGGTCCCTGCTCCACCTCTTACCATCCATGTATCCTGGAACAAGTTATGAACCTCCCTGTGCCTCAAGTTAAGTCAGTAACAGCAGTCTCTTAAAGGATGGATGACAGGAAGAAACAGGTAAGCACTGTAGAAGGTTCGCAACAGTCTCTAGTGAGCATAAGACATTGTGTGAGCTATTAGGCTTTTTAGTTCAGGGTTCTTTATGAGTTTTAGGTGAATCAGGGAAATCTCATTAATTGACTGAAAATGGTATAAAGTTTTAAGGAATCTAAATGTTAATGTCATCATAGAGTAATTCATGCTGAATCCTTAAGCTTTTTTTGTTTTTGTTTTTTTAAATAAAACATTGCTGGGATTCTATGTGCTAGAAATTTCAATTTTTAAAATTATATAACAAATATAATTTATTACTTTTGGCAATTTATAATTGCCAAGCCTGGTGGCACACACCTTTTTTTTTTCCAATTTTTTTATTAGATATTTTCTTAATTTACATTTCAAATGCTATTCCGAAAGTCCCTTCCCCCCTTCCCCCTCCCTGCTCCCCTGTCCACCCACTCCCACTTCTTGGCCCTGGCGTTTCCCTGTATTGGGGCATATAAAGATTGCAGTACCAAGGGGCCTCTCTTCCCAATGATGGCTGACTAGGCATCTTCTGCTACATATGGAGCTAGAGACACGAGTTCTGGGGGTTCTGGTTAGTTCATATTGTTGATCCTCTTCTAGGGTTGCAGACCCCTTCAGCTCCTGGGGTTCTATCTCTAGCTTCTCCATGGCACACACCTTTAATCCTAGCAATTGTGACAAAAAAAAACCCCATGCAGATCTGAGTTTTCAGGCTAGCCTGGTCTACATAGCCATGAGTGTGCAGGGTGGGTCTGGTGCTGGCCAGAACAGTCCCTTGGATCCCCTGGAGCTAGATTTACTTGTAAGACAAGCAACATGGGTGCAGGTAACTGAACACTGGTCCTCTGCAAAGGCAGTAGGCACTCTTTACCACTGAGCTATCTCCTCAGTCCCAACTGATAAGAGTTTACACTGAGATATATACATATATATACGTGTATATATATATGTATATATATATGATCTGAAAACTTCACTACAGAGACGTCGAGTAAGGTAGCTGCTACTGCTGTGACTTCCGTGTTCTACTTGTGAATGCAGCTATTATTGAGGCTGTATATAGCAGGAAACTTAAAATACCTACTGGGAGTGAACATTCATACTAATATACTATGCCACGGTTTGACTTTGTGAAACATCAAGGAACACACCTAGAAGATACTCCATGCCTTGAGCTGACTGGATAACTTCTGTGCAAACAGCACTGCTGCTGATGCCGTTTAAGGTGTCATTCGCCTTCTTAATGACCTACAGGAAATGAAATCATACCATCTTACACAACCAAGAAAGGTCGCTGCCCATCAACTCCCCACTAGGAGAAAACCCAACCAGCATGAAAAGCAGGGTCCAGCCAGTGTGTACAAGTGCCTATGCAGAGACAAACCTAAGAATTTAAACTCTGAAGGGAGGGAGGGATGGAGGGAAGGAAGAAGGAAAGGGGAGGGGGCAGGTTCTTAGTTCTTTAAATATTATTTTCATATAGGCCAGAGGTAATGATGATATCATATCATTTTGCTACTTTTTTTCTTTCTTTTTTTAATTAGATATTTTCTTAATTTACATTTCAAATGCTATCCCAAAAGTTCCCTCTACCTTCCCCCCATCCTGCTCCCCTACCCACCCACTCCCACTTCTTGGCCCTGGTGTTCCCCTGTATTGGGGCATATAAAGTTTGCAATATCAAGGGGCCTCTCTTCCCAATGATGGCTGACTAGGCCATCTTCTGCTACATATGCAGCTAGAGACACGAGCTCTGGGGGTACTGGTTAGTTCATATTGTTGTTTCTCTTATAGGGTTGCAGACCCCTTCAGCTCCTGGGGTACTTTTTCTAGCTACTCCACTGGGGGCCCTGTGTTCCATCATATAGATGACTGTGAGCATCCACTTCTGTATTTGCCAGGCACTGGCATAGCCTCATATGAGACAGTTATATCAGGGTCCCTTCAGCAAACTCTTGCTGTCCTATGCAACAGTGTCTGAGTTTGGTGACTGATTATGGGATGGATCCCCTGGTGGGGTAGTCTCTGGATTGTCCATCGTTTCGTCTTAGCTCCAAACTTTGTTTCTGTAACTCCTTTCATGGATATTTTGTTCCCTATTCTAAGGAGGAATGAAGTATCCACACGCTGGTCTTCCTTTTTCTTGATTTTCTTGTGTTTTCATTTTGCTACTTCTTAAATGCAGATAAGAGGACAGCTGACAAATGAGCCAGTGTCTACTACTTAAACTAAAGAATGCATGATTTTCTTTTTCTTTTTAAAAAAATATTATTCAATTTTATCTTATGTTCATTGGTATTTTACCTGCATGTATGCCTGTGTGAGGATGTTGGGTCCCTGTAACTGGAGTTACAGTTATAAGCTGCCATGTGGGTGCTGGGAATTGAACCTGTGTCCTCCAGAAGAGCAGCCAGTGCTCTTGACTACTAAGCCACCTCCCTGAGATCCCCATGTGATTTTCATGCTCTGCCTGGTGATGGAAGTAGGCACGCCTCATGTTTGCTAGCATTCATTCTGAGGAACCAAGGAGAAGACAAAAGAGGCAGGAGTGCTCAGACGCGCAGGACCAGATACTCACATCCAGGGCGCTCCCCAGGCATCTCTGCCACTCATACGCATATCTCTCATTTTCCTGTGGATTTAAAAAAGAAACCAGGTTCAACAGGCAGGCTCGGGGTCCTCTGTTCATGATCATCTCACTACAAAGGGCATGGAAGACGCCTTTCTACTGAAAGCATGCTGGCAAAAACAGTTATTTTAAATCTACTGGGATGCAAGAAATATGAACACAAAGGACCTATTTGTTGCAGCCCCAATCTCTGACCAGCAGAGAGTGGGAATAAACGACACCGACTCCAAAAGCAGGTTCAGAGCAGCTGCAGCCGCTTCTCTTTATTTGGAGGTTTCTCGCAGCTTCCCCAGCTTTCAATCCCTCATTGATCATCAGTTGTCAATCATCTCTTCTCTCATCAATTCTGTCAGTCAGTCATCAATTCTCTCATCCTCTAATTCAATTCTCATCCTTTGGGACTGTCCACACTATCCTCTTCCATTTACTCATACCACCCAATCATAGACGCACACATCCAAGGCAGCGTGCAGGATTGGCTGATAGAATGGCATCTCGAGATGTTGCACTAACCTCTCCAACGAGTTACACCGTGCTGCTTTTACTGTGCATGATTGAGACTGAGGTAAACAAGCGAGGTCACGGGGTTTAGCATAGAGCCAGGGCGCCATCTTTGGCCCATGTGGCCATGCCCGCTCCCAACACTATTTTAGAGCATTTTACAACATTTCTGTGTAAATGTTGCCTTGTTTGTTCCAGTGAGTGGCAGTGTGAACTTTTATACAGCGACTCCCTGTGGAGGTATCTAGTGCAGGAGCCTGGGTCACAGTACAGCTTCCAGCCAGGCGTGGTGGCCCCTGAAATCCCAGCACTCGGGAGGCAGAGGCAGGATCACTGTGAGTTTAAGGCCAGCCTGGTCTACAGAGAGAATTCTAGGCCAACCAGGGCCTACATGAGGCTCTCTCAAAACAACAAAAACCCCACAGAATGGAACCACAGCTTAACTTATTCCACAGTTCACTGCTGTGTGTGCAGGTGTATGTGTGTGTGTGTGTGTGTGTGTGCACGCGCACTTGTATGTATCAAAAGAAACAGGGTGTTTAAGATCCCACAGACAGAATTAGAGGATCCAAAACACTTCTCCTCTCCTCTTGTTTTGATGCTTTAAAATTCAGTAGAATAATAAAATGTAAGCTTTGAAAAGATTTTCTTAATGTTTCTCTCTTTGCAAAGTCCCACCAATAATTTCAACTTTAGCCACAACTTTCAGAGGCTGAAACACACAGGGAACATGTTCATCCCAGGCTAGAGCTACCAGCCTTGACCTCTGAGGATCTATTTGCCACCCGCTGTGCATGGTCTCCTCCCCCTAACCCCCTCCCCAGGGAAAGTGGAAAAGGGATGTTTCACCTCCACCTCGCCGGTCAGATCCTTGTACTTGTCTCGGATGACAGGCAGGGTAGCCCGCTCACTCAGAGTGTTGGACCGGTCTCTGAAGGGCTGCTCCAGGGCCGGGGAAGGAGAGGACCGGCTTATTTCTTTATCCCCAAGGCTCAAGCTCCTCTTGTGTGACCCTGGGCAGAGGGGACAGTACACACAAAGATTCCGTTACTCAGCCTGGTTCAAGCAGGATCCTGCTTGCTGATGTGACCATTTCTGACAGGTGATCAGGTTAGAGGCATCTGGAAACAGTCTTCATTCACCCTGTCTGGGAAGGTCTTTGATTCTTGCTCTCTTGTGCTCAGAAGCTTCCTTCAGGTTCCCCCATTCCTTTTCTCTCATCTGTCATTACACTACATATTTCCATGCAATAGTTCACTGCTGGGTGTGCAGGTGAATGTGTGTGTACACACTCGTATGTGCTACAGGGAACAGGGGTGTTTCAGATACCACAAACAGAAAAAGAAGACCCAAACATTTCTCCTCTTCTCTATCAATAGGATAAACTCCTACAAAAGGACTGACTTACTGGTGTCTGGCTGCAAAGGGCCATTGTCAGTATGGGTGCCCAGGAGCCACAGGCCCTTCCTGTCACTGCTGTAGGCTTGCACCTTTGTGCCTCCTTGCTTTCATTGCTGCCTTTCTCCTGTGAGACCCAGAGCTTCAGAGACAGGGGGTGAGGGTGGCAATGAAGCAGGGTGCAGAGAAAGATGCACCTGAGGCTCCAACTAACCAGGAGGGATCGCCTTTAGGTTCAATTAAAACAAGTACCTTTTATGAAAGTATTGATTTCGGCTGGAGAGATTGCTCAGCGGTTATAAGCACTGGCTGCTCTTCCAGAGGACCTGGGTTCAGTTCCCAGCACCCACACAGCACATAATTACTGTTTGTAATTCCAGTTCCAGGGGATCTGACACACAGACATATATAGGCAAAACACCAATGCACATAAAATAAAAATAAATATATTATAAAAAGCATGGATATTTGTGACTTTTAATTATGTATGTGTGCTATATGTTTGGATGTATGCATATGAGTACAGGTGGCCGCAGAGGACAAAGGTGTCAGACTCCCTGGACCTGGAGTTACAGGCTGCCAGATGTGGGTGCTGGGAACCAGACTCAAGTTCCCTGCATGAGCAGTCCATGTTCTTTCTTTGTTCTGAGATAGGATCTTATATCTTCTATGTAACTGTCCTGGAACCCACTCTGTAGACCAAGCTGGCCTCAAACTCAGAGATCAGCCTGCCTCTGCCTCCCAAGTGCGGAGAGTAAAGGAGTGTGCCACCACCAACATGCCACGTGTTCTTGACCACTGATCCATCTCTACAGCCCCAGATGGATTTTTTTGAAAGTATTTAGTTCATTAAAAATTTTAAATTAGATTTAGTCATTTCATTTTATGTGTGAGTGTCTTGCCTGTATGTATGTATGTGCACTACATGCATGTTTGGTGCCTACAGAAGTCAGGGCATTGGATTTCCTCAAACTGGAATTATGAATGGCTGTAAACCACCATGTGGATGCTGGTGTCCCCTGCAAGAACAAGTGCTCTTAACCACTGAGCCGCTTCTCTAGCCTCTTTATTTTATTTTTAAATAAGCAAGCAAACAAACACATGTGGAGAGCAGAGGTGTAGGACCCTCCTTAACGCTAGGGTTACAGGCAGTTACTACAACTGAACTTGGGATTCTCTCTGTACACTTCTCTTAACCACTGAACCATCTCTTCAGGCCCCAAACAGATCATCAAAAATGCATCAGTGGGTGTAATGGCTCAGCAGGTAAAGACTCTTACTGCCTAGCCTGACAAACTCAGGACCCACACGATGGAAGGAGAAAAGTTGTCCTCTGACCTCTATATGCATGCCCTGGTGTACTGGCTAGTTTTGTGTCAACTTGATACAAGCTGGAGTTATCACAGAGAAAGGAGCTTTCCCTGAGGAAATGCCTCCATGAGATCCAGCTGTAAAGCATTTTCTCAATTAGTGATCAAGGGGGAAGGGCTCCTTGTGGGTGGTGCCATCCCTGGGCTGGTAGTCTTGGGTTCTATAAGAAAGCAAGCTGAGCAAGCCAAGGGAAGCAAGCCAGTAAGAAACATCCCTCTGTGGCCTCTGCATTAGCTCCTGCTTCCTGACCTGCTTGAGTTCCAGTCCTGACTTCCTTTGGTGATGAATAGCAATGTGGAAGTATAAGCTGAATACACCCTCGCCTCCCCAACTTGCTTCTTGGTCATGATATTTGTGCAGGACTAGAAATCCTGACTAAGACACCGGGCATGTGTGCCCATACATATGAATAAATCAATGTGCATTCAGTTGCCAGGCGTGGTGGTGCACACCAGCACTTAGGAGTACTTGGGAGGTTGAGGCAGCAGGAGGATAGGGTGCTCAAGTTATTCTCTGCTACACAATGGGTTTGAGGCCAGCCTGGGCTACATGAGATTCTGTCAAATGAAACAAATAACACCCCTAGATCTGTAGGCTGAATGCAAACCCACTGCCATACTGAACTTGGGGAATATAATCAGAAGCAATCAAATCCAATTATTTAGATTATTTATATTAGATAGCATACTTTTTTTTTTTTTTTGAGGCAGGGTCTCTCTCTCTATAGTCCTGGAACTGGCATGTAGACCAGGTTGGCCTTGAATTCACAGAGATACTCTTGCCTCTGCTTCTCCTGAGTGCTGGGATTAAAGCTGTGTGCCACCACGTCTAACCTACAGAACACTTCTAAGCAAATGAGGGTGAAGAGAATGTACAGGGTCTGCTTGTCCTTGCTTCAGTAAGCGATTAGGAGGGGCAGGAGGGATAGCGATTGGACTCCAGCTCCAGGGAAGGGCCCTGCTCTCAGAAGCTGGAACATCTATTTCCTGCTAAGCAAAGAACCATTACTGTACTTTCTCTTTTAAATTATTTTTTAGTTTTTGAGATACTGTCTCATTAGTAGCCCAGGCTGACCTCAAAGTCATGATCTTCTGCCTCGGCCTCTAGCCAGTAAGAAACATCCCTCCATGGCCTCTGCATCAGCTCCTGCTTCCTGACCTGCTTGAGTTCCAGTCCTGACTAAGGCTAGAATTACAGATGATTGTCACCATGCCTGGTTTTAAGAATCACCATCTTATACTCAGGAGAGAACGCCTATCATTTCAGTGGACAAGCCCACAGGGAGAAAATCTTACCTTGAACAGAAAGGTCAAAGGTTGCCAGCTCACTTTTGATCATTTCTTCACTGGATTTCATTTTGCTCTGTGAATTAGCTACTAAGAAGTCAAACTTGCTGATTTTGGGTTTTTCACTTTGAAATTCTCCAAAGTCGTCTGCACCCTCCTTGGGGGTCTCATGGGAGGCTACACTGGAAGCCGGGCTTGGACATGAGGTTTCTTGGCTGCGGTCCACCATGGGCAAGTCCTGCCTGGTGAAATCCTGGAAGTCCCCGCTTTCATACTCTTTCTGCTCAGTGGTATGAGGCATCATGTCTTTAAAGCTGGCAAAAGCTGGGAAGGCAGTCTCGGGAAGAGTGTCCTCACTGGCCAAGGCTGATCCTTTGGAGAGAGATGACATGGTGATGTTTTCAGAACTGCCAAATGAGATCTCTTTCGTTTGAAGGTTTGAGGTGGCTGAAAAGGACCCACTTCCTGCTGAGAGGACGAACGGAGAGAGTTTTCTGCCCTGAGGTGCATCACCCCTGTCTGACCACTCACAGCTTGTAAGTGTGCTCACTGTAAAATGGCTACTACAGCTTCCAAAAGCAGCACAGTCTAAGTCCTCCTACATCTGAAAGGGAAGTGCGGCCCCACAGTTAGAGGCGAGCTCCTAAGACAGGCAAAACGCCTAGAATATTTCATCAGTCATCTGCCATGCTGCAAAAGCTATAGTCGGGGCTTGTACTAAAATTAAAGGAGTTGGGCTGTGACATTTGATCTTTATGAAACCTACTGGGGTTCAGTTAATATTTCTAGTTGATTACAAAGAGTCCTTTTAGCTGGGCATGGTGGTATACACCTTTAATCTCGGCATTTGGGAGGCAGATCCCATGAGTTTGAGGCCAACCTGGTCTATGTAGAGTTCCAGGACAGCCAGGTCTACAAAGAGACCCTGTTTCTAAAAATAACAACAGCAACAACAACAAAAAACTCCTTTCCATTATATATAAAAAGTTACTATAGAGATAGGTTATACAGCCATGCACATACTGTTTGATAGAAGACTCAGATCATTTAATGAATTATTCCCTTTTAAGTTTGAAGACATACTTACATATTTCTTACCCCAAACCTATCTTCTTTTCTCTATGCTGTGTTGGACAGTGTTTCTCTTAAGCACAGTTACAGGAAATGTGATAAACTAAAAATTTAGTTTCTTAAAACAAAAATTAAACACCTTCTCATCTAACTTTTAATAAATTACTAGAAATTTCTGCGTCAGGCAAAGAGACAGATAGAGTCAAGCAGTCACTTACCTCAGTTTTATTTTGGTCAGTTTGGATTGCTGGGATGGAATATGGGAAAAAACAAAATTAACCTGTACTACTTTAGTCCTTAAAGAACAGAATAAGCCAGGAGTGGTGGCTCATGCCTTTAATCCCAGCACTCAGGAGGCAGAGGCAGGCAGATTTCTGACTTCGAGGCCAGCTTGGTCTACAGTGTGAGTTCCAGGACAGCCAGAGCTATACAGAGAAACCCTGTCTCAAAAAAAAAAAAAAAGAACAGAATAAGGGGCCTGGGTGTGGTGGAGCACACCTCAATCCCAGGAGGCAGAGGTGAATGGATTGAATGGATCTCTCTGAGTTCCAGGCCAGCAAATGAAAAGCGTGAGGTCCTTCTGGGATGTTTCTGCTTCAGTAATGCATCTCCCTCCTCATCCTCACTGAAGAGGGGAAGAGGTAAGAGAAAGATGTTCTAGGCTAGAGGACTCACCATCTTGTTTGTATACATTTAAATAAGTAAGCTGGATGAGGGGGTACAAGCCTTCCATCCCAGCTCTTGGGAGGAAGAGGCAGGCTGATCTACAAAGTGAGTTCCAGGATAGTCAGGGCTGACTCAGAAAATGAATGAATGAATGAATGAATGATGAGGTGGTAGAAGACAACAAATGCATCTTTCCAGTCTGGACAGGTCTAACTTTGACTCTACCACCTACTTCCTTTCTTACCACAGGGCACTAGCCTTATAGTTCAGTCTGACCTTGAGCTCCAGGCAACCCTCCTGTTTCAGCCTCAAGTGTATTTTCTGAGCCCTGGTATGCTCCTCTATGAAGTGGCAATGAGACTATGTATTTATGAGGATGGTGTGCATGGAGGGTCACTCAGTGCCTAGAGAGCAACACATGTAAGAGCTTGAATTCCTTCTGAGTAAAAAGTAAAAAGGCAACTCATTATCTTAGGGCTGTTCCTAGGAAACGTTCCCTCCCTTTCCCTCCCTCCCTTCTGTCATACAGGGGACTGAACAGGGCCGTGAGCATAGTAGACAAGTGCCTGGCCACTGACCACATCTCCAGCTCTCTGTTTTTAACTCTATTGAGATAGGCTCTTACTAACTTGCCTAGGCTGACCTTGAACTTGAAATTCTCCTGCCTCAGTTTCCCCAGTAGCTGGAACTATAGGCCTGAGTCATCATCCTTGCTTTCCAGATAATTTTCAAAAAGCAAAACCAGCAAAGCTACCTACAGGTGGGGTGGAGAAGCCCCGTTCAGTAGGGCACTGGGTCAGGCTAGAGGCACCTTATTTCATTTTACTTACTGTATGAGGCGAGAAGGCCAACCACCTTGATAAACACACATACACTCTCTCTCTCTCTCTCTCACACACACACACACATACACACACACACACACACACACAGGATCAACAGGGAATCCAAAGTTCTGTGACCCGGACTTTCACCATGGTCATCGGGTGAAACAACATTAGTCTCTTTTCCTCCCTTCCCAGCAGTAGCACAGCATAGTTTAGAGTAGGCGTGAGGCTCTGGATATTTCCACAGCTTCCCACCATCCTTCCACAGAGCTCCCTAGGCTCTGATAAGAGCACTAAATGAATAATAAAAATACCAGCTACAGTCAATCAGTAAAAAGCAGATCTCTTCTGCTAACTGATGGACTTTAAAACTTTGCAGTACTAACTACACCCTTCCTGTGTGGCTTGCTTAACATAAAGGATGAGTGATATGGGTGACAGGCTCATAGTTCAGAATGAAGGAAGCAAGCCGTTAGACAAAGTACTCTTTGAGTCCCTCACTGTAGTGGTTTCCCCTTTGGTAGAAGGATCGACCTAGATCTAGGTGTCCAGGCCGAATGAGGGGTGGCGCAAACAGAAGGCAGATGCTATGAGACATCTCAGGGGTTTGTCAGGGGTGCATTCAGCAGACTGCGCCACCGCAGATATGTTTACTACTGACTCTTCCAGAAAGCTCTTCGGGGAAACCATATCAGAACCTGGCTCTAATATCTTATCTATTAAAAGAGAGGTAGTAATTTTTTTCTCTGCAGACCAAAGATAAACTTATGGAAAGACACCTCTGGTTCAAACACTGCAATCATGTTGCTATGGTAATAAAAAGACCTTTTTTTATACAAATATGCCACAAAAAAGAAAGTCTGTTTTTGTTGTTGTTGTTGTTTTTAAATCAAGACTGACTGACTCATGACATTCTAAGTGATATGGATTGTCTTAGCCAAAGAGCTTTTAAGATTTTTTATAACTACAAAGGCATTAACCAGCGAGTAAACATGTCGCCAGTCTCTGAGGGCAGCTTTGAAGCCGAATGTTTTCACTTTTGCTTATTCACTGGCTACTACTGGGTGAAAAGTCATTTACTAAAGAGTAATTAACTTGAATCAGTAAGCACTAACGCTTCCATTACATAAGAACCAAAAGCAAACAGTTACATAATACCTATCTCTAAGGCTTAGCATCTATACATACAAAGTGTGCTTTTTTTTTTTTTTTTGGTAGAGTGAAAATTGGCAAACCATTTTCTAAGAAAAAGTTGTCACGGGGGCTGGAGAGATGGCTCAGGGGTTAAAAGTACTGAGTGCTCTTCCAAAGGTCCTGAGTTCAAATCCCACAACCATCCAGAATAAGATCTGATGCCCTCTTCTGGTGCGTCTGAAGACAGCTACAGTGTACTTAGATATAATAAATAAATCTTTAAAAAAAGAAAAGGAAGGGGCTGGTGAGATGGCTCAGCGGGTTAGAGCACCCGACTGCTCTTCCGAAGGTGATGAGTTCAAATCCCAGCAACCAAATGGTGGCTTACAACCATCTGCAACAAGATCTGACGCCCTCCTCTGGTGCGTCTGAAGTCAGCTACAGGGTACTTATGAAGAATAATAAGAAATGAATCCTTGGACCGGAGAGACCAACCGGAGTGAGCGAGGCTGTCCGGGAGCGAGTGGAGCCGAACGGGGATGGCCAGAACGAATGGGGCCAACTGGAGTAAGCAGAGCTGATTGGAGCGAGCGGGGCCAATCGGAGCGAGCAGGGCCAACTGGAGCGAGCAGGGCCCGGCTGGAACAAGGGGGGGGCACGTACGAGGGAGGCCGGGAAAGAGTGGGGCTGGCCAGAGAGAGCAGGGCCAGAGAGAGCAGAGCCGGAGCCGGCGGGGTCGAGTGGAGCGAGCGGGGTTGACTGGAACAAGGGGAAAAAAAAGGAAAAGTTGGCGCCTTAGTTCACTGAAGGTGAGGGGCAGACAGGGAGACGCCCCGTTTTCTTTTACTGGTAGCTCCCTATTTGCTTAGCAATGCAGCTCCACGTAGTACTGTAAAAAGATTTCAAAAGCAATAAATAACAAGGCCTCTAGCATGAAGGACAGGAGCCCTGGCTGGGAAAAAAAAACTGACACAGGATGTTGTAATCACCAAAGTGACTAGAGGTGGCTTTACGATGTCATAGCCGGATTCTGAGAATTGCAAGAGAAAAAGAGAAAAGGAAACGGGGAGTGGCCACAATAAAAGGAGGCGTCACTACTGTATCTCTGATCTTCCCGTGGGCTCCTGGGTGGTGCTAGGGAATGCTGCGATGGAACACGGGTAACAATGCAGACCATGTGCTTTCACACACGGATCTGTTTGCAACCAGGAATTCACTATGACAAAGGGCACAAGAAAAAACAGTACAATCCACTTCCCATCATGGACCAAGTCAAGGCCTGGCTTTCTCTCCTACAGGCAGCGAACCCCATTTGGCTCCTCCCTAACCTCTCTCTCTTTCTATATTTTTTTCTGAGACAGGGTTTCTCTGTATAGCCCTGGCTGTCCTGGAACTCACTTTGTAGACCAGGCTGGCCTTGAACTCAGAAATCTGCCTGCCTCTGCCTCCCTAGTGCTGGGATTAAAGGCGTGCGCTACCATGCCTGGCTTCTCCCTAACCTCTATTAACTCACTCTGGAAGCATGTTGTACATGAAAGCAAGGTATTCCCAGGCATATAAACTGCTACCTCAGGACATAGAAGGCCAGATACCTCCCCCTCACCCACCCCACTCTCTCCCAGGGATGTTTTCTGAAGCCATGGATCTATGCCTTAGAAATGATGACAAGTTACTGACTTTTAAGGAAAAGTCAGTTTAGAGAAAGGAAAAAAAAATCGTTCCTTTATGTGTTCAATTTCACTACTGTGGAGTGTTTTGCATGGCAGTAGCAACATTTGCTGGCCCAAAGAGGGAGCCCCAATACAGACTTAGCCCAGCCTGCATTCATCAACACAAATCACGAAATATTTGCATATTTCTATTTCTCCCAATTCTCCCTTAGAGGCTATTCTCCATTACAATGCCTGGTCAATGTTCTGCTAAGCCTGAAGTGTCCTGAAGGCATTGCTGCAGAGAACAAGAAAAGTGATCTCGCTGTGCAACAGGCTACAAAGCTCTGTTTGACCACCTTCTTGTTTTCCAATCTGTATAGGAACTTCCCTTTCTGTGTCTGTACTGACTCCTGTGACGCTATGCTCTAAATTGTATCCACACCGTAAGCATCTTCTGATTTTTACATTGACACTTTTAAGTTCAATAAAGAGAAGCTGCAAACATGAGAATACTAAAGTCAGAGGAGTCTAGAAGCCAAAGAGACAGACTGTCCACGGTGGGCCAGGAATCCCTGGCTGCAGACAGGGAGGGCTCAGAGGTCCCGAGCCGAGAGCATGCACTGCTCGCTCTACCAGAGGGCCCAGCATCCGTGCCAGGGAGCTCACAACTGCGTGTAACTCCAGCTCTAGGGGGATCCAATACCTCTGGCCTCTGCAGCACCTGCACTCAAATGCACACCCACACACATACATATAATTAAAAATAGTAAAAACAATAGAAATCTAATGATAACCAATGATCACAAAAGATGTTAAACACAATGAAGGCTTTCTGGCTGTCAAAAGGAAGAGAGACCAGATTCAGGAGGTAGAGCCTACTTTTATGTTCTCAGAGTCACCTGGCTAACATTTCCCAAACAATTTATCAAAAGTTCTCAAATGATAGAGATAAGCAGTAGCCACTCATAAGAAAAAGTAATAAACAAACATACGTAAGTAACAATAGCTGGGCATGGTGACCTGTGTCTGTAGTCCTAGCTACTCTGAGGCAGGGGCATAACTTAAACTCAGAAGCTTAAGATCAACCTAGGCAGCAAAGTGAGACCTTGACTCAAACCAACCAACCAAAGAAGAATAAATAAAAATAACTGACAGGTGGTGGTACCTGTCTTTAATCCCAGCACAGGAGAGGCAGAGGCAGGTGGATCTGAGTTCAAGGTCAGCCTGGTCTACAGAGTGAGTTCCAGGACAGCCAGGGCTACCCAGAGAAACCCTGTCTCAAACAACAACAACAACAACAACAACAACAAGTCATCATCATCATCATCATCTAAGCCCTTCAATGATTTTAGCAGCCAGTACATCTTGTATGAACATTGCCAGTGTTCTGTATGAGCACACCTGTTTCCTCTGATAGCCAGCATGGATTCTAACAGGAGTAACAGAGAACACCCACATGTTTGTGGGATGTCTCATGCCCTGACAGAGACAGGCATTAGCCAACCATATCTTACCTGGCATCAGGATAAACAACCACAGTGTTATTGGAACCTAGATCTCAGAATGCAAGCGCGCACGCGCACACACACACACACAAAAGATACCGTGTTGTTATACTGCTAAAACTACCTCCCTAAAAATAATATAGTGTCTAGACACAATGAGTTACTCAGGGAGTGACAGTTACACACAGGGACAGTCACTTCTGCCCATCAGGGAGCTAAAGCATCTGGTAGACTGCTCTGGCGTTAGAGACTCTACTGACAAAGGAAGCCAAGGCCCTGTGGGGGCAGCATCCTGGGAGAGGGGGTGAGGCTGGCGGCTGGCGTCTCTAGCTCGAGCCTTTTCTCCCCAGCTTGTTAACAGCACAGATGGTTGAAAGGCAGAGCACTTTGTACACGGTTTTAACAGTAACCTCCCTCAACTTTCAACACATACACATCTCAAGTGGAAGGCCTGGCTTTTCTGAGAGTAAATTTCACCTGATACCCATCTTTTTTCTTTTCTTGGGTGGCATATCAAAGTGACTTCTGAAATCCTACTCAAAATTCCTATTTTCAGGAATTCTTAAAAACAACAACAACAACAAACTCCAAATCTTCAAATCATGTGTAAAAAGTGGAAGCACTGAAATCAATGGCTTTTCCCTGAAATCTTTACGTGTTTTGGGTTTTTGACCTGAAAAAGAATTCTATCCCCAGGGCTCCTCATTCTCGCTCCACTCTACAATGGAGCACGTAATTCCAAGTCTGGCTACTCACTGCTAACTTTCACTGGTCTTTGAGATTTGCATTAGTTAATTAATATATTGATTGATTGGCTGCAGCGCTGGGATCAAACCCCCGTGCTTTGTAAATACTCTACCACTGAGTCAGGCCAGAAAATGTTTTCTTAAGAATGGAAACAGTGTAAGGTTTAGTTCTCTTGTTCCGTGGGTTGTCTGAGCTTCAGCACTTATTGCCGTCGTGTGTATGACGTGTCTGTGTGGCCCATGTGCGCCAGGTGCAGGTGCACGGCTCAGAGGACAGCCCAGTGGCTGTTACCTCCTTCCACCCTCTCCAGGTTGGTTGGTTTGTTTTTTGGTTTTACTGTTTCAATATATCCTCAGCTCCTGTTGAGCTTACAATCCTGTCTCAGCCTCACGAGAGCCGAGGGGATCGCTGGTGTGTGTCTCGCTCCTAGCTAAGCGTTAGTCTTGCATTGCTGAGGACGGGGATGAATGTTTCTACATGTATTCATTTATTTGGTGCTGAGATTTAAGCAAGCATTTGTGGATGCTCGAAAGCATGTAACCAACTGAGCTCAAGAGCCTAAAGCTGCACTTCAGTTCTAGGCCCCATTAAGGACTTCTGGGTTCACAAGGGCAAAGGTTAAACTGTGTCCCTGCTTTTTTAAGAGGGGGAAAAAAAACCCCAAAACCAAAAAAAAAAAAAAAAGTTTCAAGGGACACTGTGACTTCAATTTGATACCAGCCAGGTATTTCTTCAGTCTAACTGAAAAACACAAATTACGCACATCCCCACACTTTCAAAATATGCCAAAGAATCGTTTATTAACACAGGACTTACAGATCGCAGGAGAGAGTACAGAAGAGCTAGAAAGGAAGCATGCAGCCAGTGTTTGCAGAAGAGGCGGATAAAGCAAGTTCCCAACGGCACATTCACACACAATTGTCTCTACTGAAAAAAGACATCAGAAAAGCAGCCCAAAATAATAAGGTGCTGATTAAAATACAAAGATTTTTCCATGTCAGAAAGAGCTACTTCACAGGCAAGTAGCCCCAGAGGGCTTGCTGGCTCTGAGAAAGTCACAGATCAGAGCAAGCTCTTGCTGCCAGACAAAGGAGCTTAAAGACCGAACACCAAGATGCTGCTGTGCCAGAGAGTAAATTTAGGGGAGTGGGAAAGCAGCCTCTTTGAAATGATATGCAGCAAGGGCTCAAAGGGTTAAATGTAATGATATGCAGAGAGAAACCAGGCAATGTTATTAGTGTATCTATCTACCTTCATACAAAGAATTAACAGCACGGGAAGGTTAGAGAAGTATCCCCTTCAGAGTTAAGTTAGGGTTTCCAGACAGGATCACGGTCCATAGACAGTCATCATCCAAGTTTTTCTTCTCTTTTTTCCCCATCAGCTCACTTCTTATTTCTCCAGGATGTCTGTATAACCCTCAGACTAAGAGAGCAATAGATTTCACGGTGAGCGAAAGGGTAAAATAGAGTCGCAGTGCACAGCGCAATGCCTGCGGCTCAGCTCTCCACTATTTACTCAGGCAGCAATCTGCAACCTTGCTCAGGACACATAGGCATGACAGTCGGCATCAACCCATCTTAACAACCGCTCTGAAGGAAAGGATACTGCTCCTCCCCCAAGGGAGGTTTACAGAACAGCAGAAGGGGACAATCTGCATTTAAGGTCTCCTCCCTTTGAACAGAGCTGTCTCCAATATGACAGGTTCCATTCTGGGAATGTTCCAAACATACAGAGAGAACACGAGTGAGTGAGCGAGCGAGCACAGATTATTTAACAGGTCCATTGGAATGAACTCAGTCAAAAGCCAACCTCCCCTTCCCAAATAAAAGGTGAGAAAAAGACATCCCAGACCTGGATTAACTCATTTCACAAAGATGTGGTTTGGCACTGTGAAAGAATATAGATTCATTTTCAGAAAAATAGCCTCTAATTAATAACTTCAGAGTCCAAAAGGCTAGTATACATGTTGCGAAATTGTTTTTAAATAAAAATCAAATGTTGTTTAAAAAACAATGCCCCTTTGCAACCAAGTGTCGTGGCTCACGCAGCTCATATTAAAAATAACAAAGCATCCTATCAAACAAACAACACTGAAGGGGAAAATATGAAAAAGGAAAAGAAATAAGAAAGGAGAAAGTACTAGTGACGGGCATCAGGAGCTGAGCCAGCCTGGTGGGGATCATTGCTAACTGCGTCCCATTCAAACCCAGCATAAGAAACTGCCAACATTTCAGTAACAAAGGGCGCCTCTGCCAGTTTGAAATCTGCGAACTCTACAGCACGTCACAATGTCTGCTGAGTCTGTAAACTTACAGTGTCTTACCTGTCCCTCTCAGGTAGAGAAACGAACCCTGCATGTGCACACTACATTTTTTAGAATAATACAGTAATATCGAGATAGTTCTCATTATTAAAGGCCACAAAGTAGGTTTATCTTTCTATATACATATCAAAAACAAAACAAAACAAAACAAAATAAAAACTAGGACACTTGGGAATCTAGTTCTTGTGACACGAAGCTGGACCCAAGAATAAACTGCTACATGTAAAGCCACACAGAGCTCCCTAGAAAGAGGTTCTCACACATCAGAAGTCAGTAGCTACCCTAGCCTATCATCTACAGGGTTATTACAACGTAATACGGCAGTAACACTGCAAAACTGTAACACTGAAAACAGGTCTGCTCCCCGCCAGGCCCTGACCCACAGAGCACCCCTAAGTGACCTCTTCACTCTTCTCAGGGGAGCTGGCAAACTGAACTACAAGTGGGGGGAGTTCGTTCACTCTCTTGGCCTAGTCAGAGTCGGTTTCTGTAAACCAAGCACTATGTTAGCAAAAACTCTAACATACCAAAGAGGAGACAAAGGGCGGGCGGGCGGGCGGGCGCTGCTGGTCCCTCTCACAGGAACGAAGAAACACTGCACACACTGCCGAAGTCATTATAAAACTTCTGGCTGTGTGGGGTTCACTGAGCAGTGGGTCCCTATGGGCCTCTGACACCAAGTGAGTATTGGCGTCAAAATAAAAATATCTTGGCTATCTACTCTAAGCTTCAGAGCCGTCAAGAGTACCCATAGGCTAAGGTTTCTGTAACACCATGGTTAACACTGCTTCAAGCAGACGACTGCAGGCTAGCTCTTCCTAGAGATCTGAGGAGGTAACAGGCCAGAGCCTTGGTCTGTCAGTCAGACAATACCCAGAGTCCTCTCTGATATCTACATGACCATCACCACAGCAATCTCACCAATTCCTCACCTGCGGCAGGAGGATGCTGGCCACTAACTGTTGGTAAATCCAAAGAGCTATCAGACATGACATGCTTAAGATCTCCTCCCACATCAGCCAATTTCATGTCAAACTGAACAGAAAGTGCGTCTTCAGAGTCCTCCTTGCCACCACTGCTGCCACCGATGGAGGGCAGGTCTAAAGACTTCACCGAGGAAGAGTCTTCTTTGGCATGTCTGAAAGCCACGGCTTTCTCTCCCAGGGATTTGTCTGAGCTCGTGGATGAAAATTTACTGGAATGGAAGTCGGCAAAGTCATCGTCACTCTTGGTGGAAGAAGTGTTCTCTTTGAACTCCTCCATGGCCAGCCCAGCGCCCTCTAGGGACAGCTGTTTGAAGACATCATACTTGGTTGCCGCAGCAGGTGGGTTCTGTGCCCCCTCCGCAGTGTTGCTGGACAAGGGGCCGGGACTCACTTCCTCCCTGAGGGCTTCATACTTGTCCCCTGCTTTTGGCTCAGATGAAATGGAGCTGTTACCGAAAGCCATAAAATCTGCAAAGTCGTCCTGCTCCCCAGCAGATGCAGGGTTCGAATATTCCCCAAAGAGGTTGAACTCTCCAAAGTCATCTGCCAAGCAAGAAGTTTTAGTGGCTGCCAGTGCTCCTGAGGCTGCCGCAGAGCCCGCTGGCTGAGGTCGCGTGGAAAC
This sequence comes from Mus minutoides, assembly GCA_902729485.2. Taxonomy (NCBI): domain Eukaryota; kingdom Metazoa; phylum Chordata; class Mammalia; order Rodentia; family Muridae; genus Mus; species Mus minutoides. The sequence goes on from LR749811.1 coordinate 1,432,526, forward strand.
TGACTTTGCTGTGCTAAATGCAGCTGCAAAGGGCACCTGTTTCTCGCCACTGCAATCCACTGAGGAGAACATATCTAGGTCTTCTAAGTTCAGAGGGGTTTTCACCTGTGTCTGTGTCTGCTGTGCAGCTCCTGAGGCAAAAGCGGATGGAAAAGCGTCTTTTGTCGGTGGCTCTAGGGGTGACACACTATCGGCGGTCTTGAAGTCAGTGAAGCCATCATCAGTTCCTGTGGATCTGAACTCGGCAAAGCTCTCTCCTGAAAGAAAGAAGTGCAGGTCAGTAAGGATGCAGAGCAGAAGACCACGTGGCACACGATGCCTTAAACGGAGGCGTAACTCTGTACATCCGCCCTTGGCTCCATAGTAACCATAGTCCACACTCTTATCACCCTTGTTTCTCCATTAAAGCCAGTGATAAGGAAACAGACAGACAAGCACTGCTCAATGCTCTCCTCCTCTGGCCAGAACTGACCCAGAAGCTGGAGGACTCTCAGAGGCACACTGATAGCTGCCCATTGAACAGGAAACACTATATAGCTTTAAACAAGTTCAAAGCTATCAGTGAAGGATTGAGAGAACCCTGCATCTGGTATTCAGAGTGTACAGCTCTGAACTACTATGCACTTTAGAGAGATTTAGGAGCTGGGTGTTGAATCACACACCTTCCCAGGACTGGGAAGCTGAGGCAGAGGGATCACAAGGTGAGGCCAACTTGGGCTACATAACTAGATCAGGTCTCCAACAGAGCAACCAACTAATCAGCCAACCAATGAACTAGCCACCATCAACAGTAAATAAACAATGAACTAGCCACCATCAACAGTAAATAAACAATGAACTAGCCACCATCAACAGTAAATAAACAATGAACTAGCCACCATCAACAGTAAATAAACAATGAACTAGCCACCATCAACAGTAAATAAACAATNCTGGGATTAAAGGTATACACCACCATTGCATGGCCTTTTCTCCCCTTCAAATGGTCAGTCTACTTTTGTAGTTCTGATTGGCCTAGAATTCACCAGACAGACCAGGTTGGCCTTGAATGTGTAACCTCCCTCCTCTACCTCCTGAGTGCTGGGATCATAGGCGCGCACTCTCATCAATGTTTTAAAAAATTGTTTTTCCTAAATGATCAAACATAGATGCATATGAACTTAAAAGCCAAACCCTAAAACAGGTTTCTAAAACTGCCACTAAGGAGGAGATGGGCTTTCAACCTATTGGGCCTCATGCATGAGGTACATTTTAATTTACCAAAGAGAAAAAGCACTGGAAACAATGTAATTTTGCTTTTTAATTTGATATTGAATTTATTTACTAGCAAAAGTCATCAACACAAATCTTTCCATAGTATAGAGAAATATGAGAAACAGGAGCGGCCTATTTTAAGTTTCCTATAATTTTTGTATTCAAGACATAAGTCAATTTCACAAAGTGACAGGAAATACAAATGTGAAAACTACCCTAGGATTTACAGATGCATCGATGACATTTGTCTTATTTCTATAAATGAAGAGATAATTAGTAGTAAACTTTTTTGGGGTAAGTTTTAGTATTTTGAGGCAAAATACATGGTAGCCCAGGCTGACCTTGGGCTTATCAAGGCCTCACATGGTCACCCAGGCTGACCTTGAACTCATGGCAATTCTCTTACCTTAGCCTCATGAGCTCTATAATTAGAGGCATGGGATACCATGTCCAGATCATGGCCTAAATAAAATTTTGATGTGTTACTTTGAAATATCTGTGAAATTGACAGGTTTTGATTTTTAAACACAAATCACACAGCAAACTAAACTTACTGATGATGAATTGTAAATTTCTCCATCAGAACTGTAAACTGGGTGAAAGGGTTGAAGGAAATGAGAAAGGAGAGGGTTTATAACTCAACCGCAAGGAGAATGGCATCAGCAAGCTAACTAGCTGGAGTGACTGTTGCTCCCTGGAAGCTTTTTAGTTAGCTCTCAGATTCTTCAAGTTCCTCCTTTGAGTTTTGTAACTTTTTAGGCCCTGAGAACATTTGAAGGGAGTATTTAGCTAGAGCTCCAATAAGAAGTGTCCTTTCTTTCTGCAGACCACTGCTCAGAACTTACTTACAGCGTCTTTCTGCAGACCACTGCTCAGAACTTACATACAGCGTCTTTCTGCAGACCACTGCTCAGAACTTACATACAGCGTCTTTCTGCAGACCACTGCTCAGAACTTACATACAGCGTCTTTCTGCAGACCACTGCTCAGAACTTACATACAGCGTCTTTCTGCAGACCACTGCTCAGAACTTACATACAGCGTCTTTCTGCAGACCACTGCTCAGAACTTACTTACAGCGTCTTTCTGCAGACCACTGCTCAGAACTTACTTACAGCGTCTTTCTGCAGACCACTGCTCAGAACTTACATACAGCGTCTGGCTTAACCTGTGAGGAGACATGAAGCTGTCGCTCAGCAACGCAGGAGACTCAATTTCTGAATGTGGCCCTGCAGAGGCTCCAAGACACAGCGCACCCCCATTTCTCCTAGTTTTTGGCTCAAATTTGTTACGTAGCCAAGAATGATCTTGTGCTCTTTATTCTCCTGTCTCCACTTTCCAAGTGCTGAGAGGAAAGGTCTGTACCTCAAATGGCCCACCTCAAGGAAAGTTTTCAAAAAGTTTAGGAGAATAAATTAGTTTCTCCCAAATTAAACAAAGTTAGTAAATCAGAGGGCTTTAAACCAAGTGATGTGGAGAGAAATGCAGGCAAGCAAGTAAAAAAAACAATGACCGCAGGGCAGTGGTGGCACACGGCTTTAATCCCAGCACTTGGGAGGCAGAGGCAGGCAGATTTCTGAGTTCGAGTCCAGCCTGGTCTACAGAGTGAGTTCCAGGACAGCCAGGGCTGCACAGAGAAACTCTGACTTGAAAAAACAAAAAACAAAAAAACCCAAAAAACAACCCCCCCCAAAAAAAACAAAAAGAAAAACACCCAAAAACCCCCAACCCCCCCAAAACAACAAAAAGAACAATGTTTATGGGGCTAGAGAAATGGTCCAACAGTTATGAGCACCGACTGTTCTTTCAGATGACCTGGGTTCGGTTCCCAGCATTCACATGGGTACACACAACTGTCTTGTCTGTAACTCGTTTCTAGAGATCCAATGCCTGCTCCTGGCCTCTGTGGGCACCAGGCTGGAATATGGTAGGTAAATATGCATACAGGCAAACCCACTTATATACATAAAAGTTTTAAATGTTTATATCATGATCATTAACACCATATCACACAAAGAATCCTGACATTAAACAAGGCTCTACTTGAAACTTGCCTAAGAATAAATGAAGTCAAGATTCCTCTCAAGTTCACATTTGAGTGCCTAGAGCCTAACACAAGCAGGGAGGGAGAAACAGCTTCTAGATCCTAAGGACTTGGATGAAACACAAGGAAACGCTGCTGGAACCTAAGACCCAGGAGAGACTGAATTCTAAGGGAAGAAGGGGCCTTTCCTATGGAGAGAAGCAGTGCAGGAATACCTATGATACCCCCTCACTTGTAGACAATATTTCCCATCCCACGAAAAAGTGCAGAAGCCAGCCTTGAGCACTTAGTGGGTGAGGCAGAATGTGGCTGTGTTGTCAGGAGAGCAGACACATTCTACAATATACAGAGTTAAGGTTTAAGTGACAACTTATGGATTACTCAAACTACATGCCATGTACTAACACATTCTCTCTCTCTCTCTCTCTCTCTCTCTCTCTCTCACACACACACACACACACACACACACACACACACACACACACACACTTCTTCATCTTTCTCATTAAATCATAGCCAATTGTGAAAATCCTGAATGATGGTGACTGAGTCACACACAACACAACACAACACAACACAGGAACTGATCTCTCCTACCTCCTGAATAGGTGAGCTAATGTCTGACTCAATCATTCATTCATTCATTCATTCATTCAATTAATGGACTAACTTAGCAGTTCTGGGGAGGAATACCAGGAGCTGCCTTTGCACTCTAAGTATTCTCTGTACCCTGAGCCCACATCTCAGCTCTGAAGCTTTGGAATGCCACCTGGTAAAATGCTAATTAGGCCAAGCCTTGCTGGCCTCCATGTTTTCATTTTATACAAAGACAATGTTTTTCTTAATGATCTTTAGTGTTGAAGAGTAGTAAGTGTTAGGACTGTGTCACTAATGAGGAGGAATCCTAAGGAGATGTATTTCTTTATTAGCTGTGCCGCCCCATACTTAGGCTTCTCTGTAGAAGTGCAGAGCAACTCTCACAGACACCATCTAAGCTATAGCGGGGTACTTGGGGTCCAGCTATCAGACAGTGCCACACTCCACTTCTTCCCATGTGAGATGCCTCACTCCTGCCTCATGTACGATAGATACATTCTGCTTTGTTACAGCTGCTGTTTCCTGCTGTTTCCCAGGCTGGCTTTGAACTTGCTATGCAAGGAGAATGAGCTTGAGCGCCTGCGGAGATTTATGAGCTTACCAGAGCCAGCTTGTTTTTTAATTTAAAAATTTAAGTTTATTTATGGATTTGGTGTGTATGTGCATACACATACAAAGGGGCGTAAGTACATGCATGCTAGCACATGTGTATGTGTCCAGTTCATAGGTGACTGGCAGGAGCTGATCTCTCCTTTCACCATGTGGATTCTGGTGATGAGACTCAGGCTGTCAGGCTCGATAGCAAGTGTCCTTAACTACTGAGCCATCTCCCTATCCTAGGGCTGTTTTGAAGTAACGGTATTCTACAGTGCTTTTCTTTCCAAATGATGGAATTAGAAACCAAGAAAACATAAATAATGCCAAGTACTGTACCAGGAACTGATGTAAAATACTGTTTTCAGAGGAAACTGTATTGATTTGACATTACCCAAAATCTAAGAAAGCACCTCACAGGGCTGGTGAGATGGCTCAGCGGGTAAGAGCATCCGACTGCTCTTCCGAAGGTGATAAGTTCAAATCCCAGCATCCACATGGTGGCTCACAACCATCCGTAACGAGATCTGGCGCCCTCTTCTGGAGTGTCTGAAGACAGCTACAGTGTATTTACATATAATAAATAAAATAAATCTTAAAAAAAAAAGAAAGCACCTCACAATAACTGAGCCTCACTGCCTCACTGTCATTTCGAAGCACCCCAAGATTATTCCTGCCCCACAAGACTGTGTGCTACTCAGCTCGTCATAGTACTTACTAAGCACTAGCAGCCAATAAGGACTCTAAATCAAACACCTACAGTCTGAGCATGTAGCACAATGTTATTATGCCAAATAATAACAATATGTTAACTTCTTTTTAGTTGGGTATGGTGGCACATACCTTTAATCCCAGCACTTGAATGGCAGAGACAAGTGGATCCCTCTAAGTTCCCAGCCAGTTAGGCCTGCCTAGTGACTCAGAATTCTCACTAGGTTGGCCTGGAACTAGCTATATAACCTAGATTTGCCCTGACCTTGTGGCAACCCTCCTGTCTATGTTGCACAAGTAATGCGATTACAGGTGGGTGCTATAATATCTGGGTTGCCAGTCAGTACTGGCTGCTCTTCCAGAGGTCCTGAGTTCAATTCCCAGCAACCACATGGTTCATGACCATCTGTCATGGGATCCAGTGTCCTCTTCTGCTGTGTCTGAAGATAGCTACAGTGTACTCATAAATATTATTTTAAAAAAGCATTATAAAAACAAACAAACTTGGGGGCTGGAAAGATGGCTCAGCAGTTAAGAGCACTGACTGCTCTTCCAGAGGTCATAAGTTCAATCCCCAGCAACCACATGGTGGCTCACGACCATCCATAATGAGATCTGATGCCCTCTTCTGGAGTGTCTGAAGACAGCTACAGTGTACTTACATATAATAAATAAATCTTTCAAAAAACAAACAAAAACATATATATATACACACACACATTTAAAAAACAAATGTTTATGGATGTCACTAAAAACAAAAACACAAATAAAAATTCTTAAAGGGGGCTGGGCAGTGGTGGTGCATGCCTTTAATCCCAGCACTTGGGAGGCAGAGGCAGGCGGATTTCTGAGTTCGAGGCCAGCCTGGTCTACAAAGTGAGTTCCAGGACAGCCAGGGCTACACAGAGAGACCCTGTCTTGACCCTGCCCCCCGCCCCTGAAAAAAATTCTTAAAGGGTTGGAGCGGTAACTCAGTGGTAAGATACTTGCTTAACGTGTACAGGGCACTCACTGTCTTCTCCCCAGCTTGGCAAAGGGGAAAAAACCAGGAATCCAAACTTACCTAAAGGCTTACTGTCTGTCGTTTGCTCCAGTTCCCTGAAAGCACTGTATTTATCACCAGACTCTGCGAGAGAGAGAGAGAGAGAGAGAGAGAGAGAGAGAGAGAGAGAGACTCATTACAGAGAGGAACCCAGAGACAACAGCCAGAGAAGCATGGTACATTGGGCAGCACAAACATATTTAACATGTGGAGCAGCATTTGACACATTCAATAAAAAATGTGCCACTTAAAGATTTATACAACTTAATTAAAAATTACAGCTACAGATTTATCAGCTGACAAATTGTCTTTACCTCCAAATGAAGCAGGGTTTTCAGAGGGCTTGTCAGTGGAAATCCCTTTGAACACTGCGTATTTGTCTGTGGAGGCTTTAGTTCCAGGAAATGGGATCAAGAGGGATGGAGCACTGCAAAGAAGGGGAAGCTGTGTTACTGCTGAACCCTTCCCTCCCTCAGCACCACACGGGGCTTAGAGCCAAGTCAGAGGTCATGGTTCTCTGCCCTTTCCCTCCTTTCTTTTCCCTTTTCCCCTTTCCCCCTTTTCCTTCCTTCCTTCTTTCTTTCCTTCCTTCCTTCCTTCCTTCCTTTCTTCCTTCCTTCCTTCCTTCCTTCTTCCCTCCCTCCCTCCCTAAAAAATTTGGATTATGTATGTCAGTCATAGTGGTACATACATGTAATTCCAGCACTCAGGAGGCAGAGGCAGGTGGACCTCTGTGAATTTGAGGCCAGCCTGGTCTACAGAGTGAGTACCAGGACACTAGAGATACAAAGTAAGACACTGTCTCACACACAGACAGACAGACAAACTGTGCATGTCTGTGGTTATGCCATGTGTATTTAGGTAAACTCAGAGGCCAGAAGGGGGCACTGGATCCCCAAGAGCTGGAGTTATAACAAGTAATGAGCTGGGGGCTGGGAATGGAACTTGACCTGATGTTAGCTATATTCATTCTGTGGGGCAGACAGACTACCTGGGAAATACCATAGACAGAAATGTAGAGCAAGTTATGGAAAACAACAAATTCCACAATGCTTTACTGAAGCAGGCTGACATTCGTGGGGATGGGAGGGGACATTTTATAAGACCCCACTTCTCCTGTCTTCTTATCCTTTCGCCCAGATGTTTGTTGCTGGGCAGGCCTTTTCTTTCCTACGGCCTTCCCCACGAGTAAGGAAATGGCTGTCCTTTTCCCCTATGTTCTCTTAACTTTCTCTCACTATGGATGAATAACAAGAGCTCTTAACTGAGTCTTCTCTCCAGTCTTTCCTGCCAGTAAACAAAACAAAACAGCTGGTGAGATGGTTCAGTGGATAAAGGTTCCATGCCAGGATCTACATGGTGGAAGGAGAGCACAGATCCAAAGGTAGCCCTTTCACCTTCACGTGCATACCTTGGCACACAAGAACCTACTCCACCTCACAAAAATAATGTAATAATTTTTTTTAAAGAGAAGGGGTGTCGTGCATCCTTTATGTAGCTGAGGAAGACATTGAATTTCTGACCCTCCTGCCTTTACCTCCTGAATGTTGGGGCTACATTTGTATGCTGAGAATTGAATAAGGGCTTCCTATACAATAGGGCATGTAGGCTGACAACCAAGCTGCGTCTGCAGCCCTAGGGCTCTCTGTTTCAAAAGTTAGAGACTACATAGAAACTCTATAAATGACTAAAAACAACGTCCTTTTTTCCTGAAAATAAACACTAGCTCTCATTAACCACTTTTTTTTTTTTGACTGAGGAGGGGGTGACATTTACACTGACGGTCTGATTGTTGGGTTAAATCATAAAGGCATTGAAATAGATCATTAAAGAAAAACTTCCTGGGGGGTGTGTGTGGAGAGATGGCTCAGTGGTTAAGAGCACTGGCTGCTCTTCCAGAGGTCTTGAGTTCAATTCCCAGCAACCACATGGTGGCTCACAACCATCTGTAATGGGATCTGATGCCCTCTTCTGGTGTGTCTGAAGACAGCAACAGTGTACTCATATACATAAAATAAATAAATACATAAACCAACTTTCTGTGGTTTTAACTTAGAGTTCACAATAATTTAACATGAGATTCCAAAAGTGTATACCTAATATTTAAAGATAAATTACAATAACCTAACATAAGACTTCTTTAAAGCAGTTCAGGCTGTAGAAGTGAGACAGTTAAGATAATAGTCTATTTGTAAAATGTTCTTCAAGCCAAGATGTAAATTCTGCTTTTGATCATTGTGTGGAAGTCTGGACATCTGATAAGCAATGGCAGACAGAAGAGAATGGTCACTTTCACAAGGATCGCACCAGCGGTCCCAAAACAACAATCACTTCAAAATTAGAAGATAATTTTATCTGTGGACATTTTTTTTCTGGATGGAAGAATCAATCGTGTAATGAGTAGCATCTGTGTAGGCAATTCTTGGAAGACTTGAGCATGCTATAGAAGCCTTCATTTTCCCTCTTATCAGAGGTAGGCAGTTCCCTGGAAGAGCAACCTTTACATATGAATGACTATGAATGACTGCATTTCACCACCAGTCACTGGGTACCACAGCCTGAGATATAAAAATGGATTTCTATTGAGGTCTCTGCCCTGCAGCAAAACCCTTTCCACAGTCATTTAAATCTCCTTATCAGCGGCCCACAACCGAGGTAGAAACCAGGCTGTCCTACACGCATGGTAATTGGGTCCACTGGGTTTCAAGACTTAAAGGCATTGGATATTAAAATTTCACATCACTGCCACACAGATGCTGCTATCTGATCTTGACAAATGTAATAGCTTATCATCTATACATGTAGGTGGATGCTTTTATAGTTCCATACATAATTAAACTATAGCTCATTGACCAGAATGTTACATAAGAATACAGGTAATCGGTGTTTAAGGACAAAAAGCCCAGGAAGCTGGATGGCCTGCCTGCTTTTTGAAACCCTCCAATTTTCGCGGTGGTCTTTTGAAAGCTCAGTGGCAAAGTCTTTCTGCTAAATGTGACATTTAATTGAATGTAATTAATTTTAAAATTATATTCACAGAATTGGACAAAGAGAGACTCTACGGGGTAATAAAGCAGCTGATGGAAACTAAGAGACTCCAGGTCCCGCCCAGAACGTTGGCACACACCAATTACACACACAGCACAGATCAGGCCGCACTGCAGTCCCTTTCAGGAGCTATTATTTTTTTTAAAAAAGGCTGTAATCACCATCAGAGTGTTTATGCCAGTTATGTATAGCAGTTATTATCTGCTTTATACATGAAAACAGTCATTTCTGCTCTTTATGGGAAGTTCTCAAGTGAGAGGGACACACTGTTTTGAAATGTTAAGAATCTGCAGTCCACTGAAAGGCAAAACCGGGAACCTGGTCATCAGAGAACACATTTTGTTTTCCCCAGAGAATCTCCTTCCATATGGCTGCTGCAGGTGTGAAATAAGGATCCACCATTCCACCTGGAGTCTGGGCAAGGCAAACCCTGCTCTTGGTCTAGAGGATGTGCCCTGAAGAGCACACACTTTAAGGGATAATGTAAGCGCCCAGAGTAAAGTGAGCTTCTATATAACAGCAACTGTGGACCTTGGTCTGTATTTCTAGTGTTTCATCCCAGTATCTGGTATATAGTAGCTGCTAAGTAAAAACAGGCTGAAGGACTGACTATGTGAACACGAGAGCAGACTTTTAGACAGGAGAAAAATATTTTCATTCAAGGGAAACATGGAGGTAGTGAAATGAGAGCTGTAAAAGGTACGTGCACAGCTGTGTCCACGATAAATGATGACGTACACCAAAGGACACAGACAGCAGCTGGGCGTGGTGGTCCTTAGCACTTAGGGAGAGAGGCAAGAGGAGAACTGTAAGTTCAAGGTTAGCCTGGTTTACCCAGCAAGTTCCAGGCAAGTCAGGACTGTGTAACAAAAACCCCTTCTCAAACGAACCAAACCATGATCTGAAGACATTAGTAATTTGCTAAGAGCATTTCCTACTTTTCCAGAGGACCCAACTCCAGTTCCCAACTCCCAAGTCAGGTAGTGCACAACTGCCTGTGATTCAGTGCCAGGGCATCTGAGGCCCTCTTCTGCCTCCTTGGGCACCTGCACACATGTGATATACATTCACACAGACACACAGACAGACAGACAGACAGACAGGCAGACAGACAGGCAGATACAGACATACAGACGCGAGACACACACACACACACACACACACACACACTTTAAAAAAACAAACAACAATCATCCAATATGATAAACAAAGAAAACCCTAAGATTAAAAAAAAAAATCTGCCAAAACCCCACACATCTTAGGTCTGGCTACCATTTTAGAACCTTTCTTTTTGTTTTTTTCGAGACAGGGTTTCTCTGTATAGCCCTGGCTGTCCTGGAACTCACTCTGTAGACCAGGCTGGCCTCGAACTCAGAAATCCGCCTGCCTCTGCCTCCCAAGTGCTGGGATTAAAGGCATGTGCCACCACTGCCTGGCTCATTTTAGAACTTTTACCCACAAATTTTAACTCCATCAACTGAAAGACCTTTCCCCCTGTTTACTTGAGAGACTGTTTATATAATATTATCATCTAACAGTTATGTATGAGCTAAGTAACACTGAGGTGAAACTTGAGAAATACAGACCATTACAATTAGGATACAATTAGTCGTAGAAAAGGGGAGACGGTAACTCATTTCACATACATGGGCTGCGGGAAGAGTTAGAAAACCCCCGATGTTTAGCTGATTTTTGAAATAAGTTTTGAATTAGCTCTAGAGAAACCAACAAGGAATGGTGAGAAGCAAACGTCTCTGGAGGGCTGGAAATGGGCAGAGCAAGAGCACACACAAGGCTTCACAGCAGGCAGAGCCGACCAGAGATGGAGGACACATGCCTTCAGCTTGCTGACTGGATATGATGATATCACGGACCAACCAAGGAAGATTAGTAATGGTAATGTAACAAATATCTGGCTCTCAGTAGGAAGCTAACCTGATTCTATGGAGTAAGTTTGAGATGTCTTGCCTGACTCATTTGGGTAGGATGTGTAAGTTTGTCTGAAAGATGAGGTCAGTGATGGAACGTTTTGTCCTGATGCCTGATGGACATGCCGGCACTATAGTACTAGACACTGCAGGTCCCTTATACATGTTTGGCATATGCTTCCGTTGCCTCACACTGTAACCCAGATGGGCTCCTTCCTTGTGGCACATCTCCAGCCTCAGCTGGCTAAGTGTTAGGATTACAGGTGTGTGTCACCATGTCTAGCTGAGTAGAATATATTCTTTATGTTCTTATACTCAGAATAATCTATTTCTGGTCTGAAAACTCCTTTCTCCTGCCTATCTTTATCTACAGTGTGATGTGGGAGGTTTGACTGGGTAAAATGGAAGTGATGGTCCTGACTACACAAACAGGCACATAAGAGAGACACAGTATGTGCTCTGTCTGACAGAAACTACTTTCAAGATAAAACCAAATGCAGCCCTATTGTGTACTCAGTCTGCTCTTCCAATCTGTAGAGGAAGGATCTAAACAGAGAGAAGGGGGTAGGTGGACAGGGTGAGGTGCTGACAGCGCGCTGCCTGAACCCAGGCAGATGAGCTGCTGACGATGTGCTGGCTAACCAACGACTATCTCTAGAGCAGAGCTTCTCAACCTGTGGGGCACAATGCCTTTCGAGGGGGTGTCAAACGATTCTTTCGTGGGGATCACCTAAGACCATCAGAAAACACAGATCTTTACATTATGATTCATAACAGTCGCATAATTAGTCATGAAGTAGTAACAGAAATCATTTTATGGTTGGGGGTCAGCACAGCAGGAGGAACTATAACCCTGTATTACAGGGTCGCAGCATTAGGAAGGTTGAGAAGCGCTGCTCTAGAGGAAAATCTAAGTGAAATGTTTGTGGGTCTGTGTGCAAACAAACAGAAATCTGGAGGTAAGAATCCACTGATGAAAAAAAAGACACACAAATAACGAAAATCCAGAGCCCTGAATTAACATAAGAAAAAGCCACTGTGGTGCAGACCTCCGCTGTCACAAGTCAAGTTTGTTGTTTTCCTTTGTCTCTTTCTCTCTCTTTAGAGAGGGTTTCTCTGTGGAGCCCTGACTATCCTGAAACTCACTATGTAGACTAGGCTGGCCTAGAACTCACAAAGATCCACTTGTATCTGCCTCCTTTGAAGGGGTGCTTCACCACACCCAGCTTCACAAAGCAGGCTAAAGACAAATAAACATGACAAGCAGGTGTGCACTGGAAGGAGGGGGAGGAGCCAAAGGTCAAGTGGCCACAGAGCACAGAAGCAGAAGCAGAGAGTAACAGTCAGAACGCAGAGCACCACCCAGGGGACACGAGAGGAACAGGCTCATAACATAAAGCTCTGGACAGGACATTTGTTGTTTTCAGGCTTATCCCACGGATGCCCTTTCCCTAATGGTAGAATGTAATGTTAAATATATTCAACTCTATTCTACCTGCTTCCATGCTGGGAATTACTGGTTTTTGAGGAAGCAGGCATCTCTTGGAAGTCAGTGAAAGAATCATCGATGGATCCTGATTTCGAAGCATCTTGAAAGTCTTGGAAGTCATCTTCTTCTGTCTTTCCCACCTGGATTTACAAAGTGTTAGAGTCAGGTTACTATTGCTGCGATGAAACACTGTGACCAAAGCAACTTGTGGAGGACAGGGCTTATTTGGCTTATACCTCAACATCACTGAAGGAAGTCAGGACAGGAGCTCAAACAGGGCAGGAACCTGGAGGCAGGAGCTGATGCAGAGGCCATGGAGGAGTGCTGCTTACTGGTTTGCTCATCATGGCTTGCTCAGCCTGCTTTCTTATTGAACCCAGGAGGACCACCAGCCCAGGGATGGCACCACCTGCCCCATAACCAGATCTTATGGAGGGATTTTCTCAATTTAACTCTGCTCTTTCAGGTAACTCTAGCTTGGGTCAAGTTGACACAAAACTATAGTCAGCACAACTGACCCCTTGTTAATTGGACACATAAACACATCACTGTTAAGTCATAACGTTTCCTTTCTTGTCCTTTTCTTTTCTTTTTTTTCTTTCTTTTCTTTTTTTTTTTGTTTTTTGTTTTTTGTTTTTTCGAGACAGGGTTTCTCTGTATAGCCCTGGCTGTCCTGGAACTCACTCTGTAGACCAGGCTGGCCTCGAACTCAGAGATCCGCCTGCCTCTGCCTCCTGAGTGCTGGGATTAAAGGCATGCGCCACCACCACCCCCCGCTTCTTGTTCTTTTCTAAGATCACACATTAATAACAACTTACAACATAAATATCCCAAATATTAAAAGTCTCACAGTCTTTAAAAGTTCAGTCTTTTAAAAACAGCCATTTCTTTTAAATCCAAAGCCTCTTAACTGTAGACTTCTGAAAAATAAAAAATTAAATCCCTTCAAGAGGGAAGGACCAGGACACAGTCACAATCTGAACCAAGCAAAACCAAACCTGTGTCCAATTATCTGGGATTCATTCCAAGGGGCGTGGTTCCCTTTCCTGGTTCTGCCCTCTGTAGCATACACAGCTTGGCTTCTAGGCTCCAGCACGCTCCACCCTACTGCTGCACTGTTCCCGGTGGTCATCCCGAGGCACCGATCTTTCCCCAATGCTGAGGAACCTTGCTGCACCTGGACTGCATTTTCACCACAGCCCCTCCTAGGCTCTCTTCAGGGACTCAGCTGGTCTCCAGAAACCCTTCACACCTTCAAAACCAGTACCACCTGGGTGACTCTTACATTACAAAACTCAGCTGTCAGCACATGTTTGGCCATGCCTAGAACACAGCTTTTGTGTGCTAACTCTCTGGAAACACTTCCCAGAAGACTTCACCCCAATGACCTGCATCCATTGTTCCAGCAAAACAAGCTTTTACTCTGGTGGTTCTGGTCTCTTGCTAATCACAGCTGATTCTTCAACTCCAGCTGACCAGAACCATAAACTGTTCATATAAAAGGCCTAGTAGAGTCTGTATTTCCCTCTGAAACTATCATCAACATGGCACTCAACATTCTTGTCTCCCGCTCCTGATCACAGTTCACTTAGCTCCCAACACCCAATGGCTTTTCTGGTCCGAAGTTTCAAAGTCCTTCTACAATCCTCCCCTAAAACAACATGATCAGGTTGGTCACGGCAATACTCTGATATTCTGGTCTTAGGATTACTTAGTGCTATGATGAAACACGGTGACCAAAGTAAGTTAGAGAAGAGAGGGTTTATTTGGCTTACACTTCTACATCTGTTCATCACAGAAGGAAGACAGGACAAGAACTCAAGCACAGGGCACAGGCATGGAGACAGGGGCTGATGCACAGGCCACGGAGAAGTGCTGCTTACTGGCTTGCTCAGCCTGCTTTCTTATAGAACCCAGGACCACCAGCCCACGAGAGGCACCACCCACAATCACTAAATTTAAAAATGCCCTACAGCTGGATCTTATGGCGGCATCTTCTCAATTGAGGCCTTTCTAACTCCACCCTGTCAAAGGATATTTACATAGGGAGCACAAGATTGTCAAAGGATATTTACATAGGGAGCACAAGATTATCAAAGTAAGTAACTCCTCCCCACACAGCAACCTCAAAGACTATCATTTAATTGCTCAATTTAATTACAACTGCCTAATTTCATAATCATGTGTATGTGTGTTAGTGTATGTACATGTGCTGGAATTGAAAACAGGGTCTTGTGCATATTAGACAAGTGCTCTACCACAGATCACATACAGCTCCAGGCAAGAACACAACTGAGATATAATAACAGAGATGCTTAAGGCAAGAATCCTGTCTCATTGGCTCAGTGGTTAAGAGCACTGACTGCTCTTACGAAGGTCCTGAGTTCAAATCCCAGCAACCACATGGTGACTCACAACCATCTGTAATGAGATCTGACGCCCTTTTCTGGAGTGTCTGAAGACAGCTACATTGTACTTACAGATAAATAAATTAATAAATCTTTAAAAAAAAATCCTGTCTCATATTTTAAAATATTCTCTAGCACAAAAAAAAAATAGCTAACCTAACATTTCTAAAGTAGTTGGATTATATTTGTCTGGTTGCTGACAGCAATGTTTGCGAACAGACATGACATGAGCCTCTCACAAGCAGTTGTACACACACATGAAGCAAACACTGGCTACCACCCAGAGCAGTAGATTGTTCATGGTCCATTTGATTTATGGAACAAGCTCACATTACACTGTTCAGAACTTCAGAAATGTAATTACACAGCAGAGTCATCCTTCCATGCCCTAAATGGAGATCTACTCTGTTCACGTTAGCGATTACTTTCCACTGTATGGAGACACTGAAGTCAGTGAACATTGCCTTTGTGATGAGCAGTAACGTTCTGTTCTAACAAGCAGTGGTACTGCTGACACCCTGACTCTGCTAACTTTAGCTGACATCTCTGAGACGCATATTTTCAAATAGCTGTGCCAATAAACATGCAGGATTAGTCATTTTTTCCTACATGACACTGTATATCTGTACATTAAAAATATTGGTTTGCTAATCTGAGAAGTGAAATCTTGAGATAGGATTCACCACGGAGCCCTGGCTGGCCTGGAGCTCTCTATGTAAACCAGGCTGACCTCAAACTCAGAGATCGCCTGCCTCTGACTTCTGAGTGCTGAAATCAAAGGAGTGGACTACATGTGTGGCCTTAAATCTCTATGTGTGTGGTATATGTGTGTGTGTATGTGCATGTGTAGAAGGACAGAGGCTGACATCACATGTCTTCCTCAACTGCTTAGCTCTCAACAAATATTTGTGTATTTAAAGAATAATTAAAAACAAAAACAATTGAATTTTGTATTATATTAATGCTTAAAAATTGCTTTATTTTTTGAAGAGCTGGGGTCAAATTTAGGATCCTGAGTATCCTAGTGAGAGCTCATAGATGAATCACACCTGTCTCCACATTGCTTAATTTCCATATCAAGTGCCCGCTATAATCCAGCAGACTGAATCTCTTAAGGAAAGTTGCCCACTATACTTTTTGGAATGATCTGGCACACACAAAGCTTCCCACTTACCTGGTTTGACGGGTAGGCTGGCATGAAGCCACTGGAAGTTGGTGCTGCAGCTCCACCCACTGGTCCAACAAGGTTGATTCCCATGATGGGCTGTCCAAGGGTGAGGGGCATGGAGCCTGTAGGGCCAGAGGGCATCGCCGTTGGCTGGCTCACTTGGGTAGGCAGAGTCATAGGAAAGCCACTTAAGGTAGGGATGGGAGCCACGGGGAACTGACTCAAAGCATCAGGGCTCATGGCAGGAACACCCCTCTAATGGAACACCAGGAAAACAGAAACATTTCAGCCAGCTGCAGACCATACTCAACATCTGTGCAAGAGACCTTCAGGAAGCTTTCCTGTTGTTTCCTTTAGTCGGCTACCAGGAGAATAGTATGGAGGACAATGCGGCAGGATCCACTACTGTTCTACACTACTAAAAATGCAGCAAATGTGGACCTATTTCATCCATCCAAACTCTCATTTAAACCACCCAATGCTAATACTTAGACATGGTCAGCACACATCAACTGTGACTTTTTTTTTTGTCTGATAAGTTTGACAAATTTGCTAAAATCAAAGAACCTAAACTAATTTCAAAATATAAGAAAACTTGTTACTAGCCTAAGTATACTTTAAGAAATTCTAAGTAAGGGCAAAAATTGATTTCATTATTTTCACTTTCAAACAAAGGGATAATGTGCTAGGATGTGCATTATATGGACTGTATATTTTTGAAAAACTTTATCACAAGGCACCTAAATTTTAATGCACAAGGAAATCTACAAGGCTATCGTGAAAGGGGGATTCACACTCTTTCAGTCTGTAGAAACAACACACTTGGTCTGACATAAGACACATAATCTAGGGGCTGGAGAGATGGCTTACTGGTTAAGAGCACTGACTGCTCTTCCAAAGGTCCTGAGTTCAATTCCCAGCAACCACATGGTAGCTCACAGCCATCTATAATGGGATCTGATGCCCTCTTCTGGTGTGTCTGAAGACAGCTACAGTGTACTCATACACATAAAAAAAAATCTTTAAAAAAAAAAAAAAAGACACATAGTCTACCTGTGTTACTGCTACCATGGCGAGGACGGTGTAAAGCTCCTCCTTAGTGAGCCTGCCAGGTGTAGTTCGATTAGCTAAGGCCCATATCTGTCCGAGAGTTTCCCTGGGAAGTCCAGATGACATCAGAATGGGATAAAGTTTAGCAGTATCTATTCCAGTTGGAGTCATTGTGGTTTCTAAAATTTTCTTATAGGCATCTATTGAAAGAAAAATCAAATGACAAATGCAAACACAAATGTAGGGGTTGACTTTGCTGCCGCCACCCTTGGTATAAAAGAGTAACCTTAGGTCAGACTGCTTTAACATGGCTGGCATCTGGCTCAGTGGGGGAGAGGCACCCGCTGATGACCTGAGTTCAATCCCTGTAGCCTTCTGACCTCCACATATGTGCAAACCTACACATACATGACTAGGAAAGGCTTCATGTATGTATATAGAGGAGAATGAAGGAGAAAAGGCAAACCGGCAAAAAAATGGATAAAACTAAAAAATATACTAAGATCTAGTTTCTGTAGGGTTTAAAGAGAAGAAAGGGAAGAGATTCAAAATGGACAGATTGGGTTCTGCATGGTTTGGGAGACTAGCCTTTGAATTGTGGTTGTATGATTAAAATACAAAGCAGACATTTACCAATTTCTCCCAGAAAGAAATTCTTCTGCAGAGATCTTGCATCAACATTTATTCAAGTGTAGAACAACTCTTGTCTGTACCAGTCTTAGCACTGATGAGCTAAAGGACAGACCTCCAGCTTCAAGATGCTGTATAGCAAACCAAGCGTCTGTGATTTACTAACCTCAGCACCTGCTGGGCTATTATTTCAGTGTCTATTGATCCATACTGTCCATTCTAGCAATTTCTTCAACTCAACAATAGTAATACATATTCAAAAAACAAAACAAAAAACCCTAACACCACTTTCCAATGTAGAAAATGATGTTACCCAATCTTTCATTTCATATAGTTTCATAGGACAATCAGAAAAAAAGAATATTTAAAAAACTATAACCCTTAAGAAAGCACAAAGTATTAAACATACTAGTGTGACTCTTTCAACAAGATATTTTAAAAACTGTATATGTATAGGTGTCATGTCTGCATGTTGATCTGTGTACTATATGTGTGTCTAGTGCCTGCAGAGGCAAGAAGAGGGTGGTTATGAGTCATAAGGTGGGTTCTCCCAGCACCTGGGTCCTCTGGAAGACCAGATGTGTTCTTAACCACTGAGCCATCCCTTTAGCCTCAGTATTGTGATTCTAGATAGGTTATTAGTAGCCTTTGAAATAAGTATCTGATAATATCATCATTTAAAACACAGTAACTCTAATGGCTTGGCCTTTGCCTCATGAGCAATCTTGTCACTCCCAATAAAGCAGTCTTCTCTCCCTCCCTCCCTCCCTTTTTCTCTCTCTTTCTTTCTTTCTTTCTTTCTTTCTTTCTTTCTTTCTTTCTTTCTTTCTTTCTTTCTTTCTTTCTTTCTTTCTTTCTTTCTTTCTTTCTTTCGACAAGGTCTCACTGTGTAGCCCTGGCTGTCCTGAAACACAGAGAGAGTCACTGCCTCTGTCTGCTGAGTGCTAGGATTAAAGTTGTAGCACCAAACCCAGTCCATAAAGTAATCTTAAACATGAGGTTTATTTAGTTTTCTGAACTCTTGTAGAAATAAGTATGGGTAATACTTATTTCTTCTGTATATTTTATAACCACCACAGTAAATATTTAGAAATATCTCTATCGCATTTAAAGTAAAATATCCAGAAGGGAATGCTGGACAAAGCAGCTTTACCTTACCTGGAACCAAACTCTCATTGTAAATCCAAGGAGGCATTCTGGGCTGAGCAGGGTCCTGAGAGGGAAACACGCCCACACCTACAAGGTAAGGATGGTTAATATACACATGGTCTGGAGAAAAGTCACAGCTTTTTACACAGAGGAGCACTGGCTGGAGACACTAGAAAAAAGTCACCAATATAATGAAAGTACTTGGTTTCCAACAAGTCTTGTTCAGTAACTATGTATTAAAGTACGAAGAAAGGATACAAGGCACCAGATCAGTCATCCGGGCTGCAGGAGGCTCACAACGGCTAATGTGTACGGCAAGTTCAGAGGAGAACACAGCAGGCAGTGGCTTAGAATTACACATGGAAACAGCCTCCCGGAGTTTGTCTCCAGGGCTGCCCACATCCACATTCAGCTCTGCAGTTAAAAGGCTAGATCTGGCTTTTGTGTTTTGTGTATGGTACAGGGCCATGCTGGTACCAAGCTTGTGTTCCACTACTGGCGGAAGACCTGCTGGTCTCCCTCTGCTCTGGGGGCTCACGCCCTGAGCCTTGTGTATGAATCTGGATCTTTCAGGCAGCAATGCAAACAATTTAGTTCAGAGGGGGAAACTACATTTTCATTGGTGACTTTTCCAGTTATAGCTGAACTTTTTAACCTTTATGGAAAACCAGAAAGTGTGAGGGGAATCAAAGGGAGCTGGTGTAAAGATGAGAGGAAATTTTAGGTCAGGAGTGATTCTGATTAAGAAACAGGGTTATCAACAAACATCACTTGAAAAGGTGTAATACAGTGGATTCAAAGAATTCAGAGCAAAATCGTAGGGGTTAATTGGAGAAAAGATTGCATAAATATTTAAGCAAAATTTTATTAGCACAATCAAGCAGCACCCATTTTAAGATTAATGCTTAAAGTGTTAGCATCTGAGCGGCAGTTGGTTAAACAAAGTGTGCCGAATGCCCCAGGAGCTCACCACTCTCTTCCTTTGACAGGGTTTGATCTGAAGTCTTTTCTGCCTCTGCACTGGTGGGACCACTCACACATCCATCCACAGCACCCCTGTTATGGGCCATTAAACCG
Source organism: Mus minutoides (assembly GCA_902729485.2). Lineage (NCBI taxonomy): Eukaryota > Metazoa > Chordata > Mammalia > Rodentia > Muridae > Mus > Mus minutoides. The sequence goes on from LR749811.1 coordinate 1,452,715, forward strand.
GGGCTGTTCTTACTGGAACCTGGGACTATGGCTTTGTGCCCAGCGTCGGGAGTGTTTAATTTAATGTGTTCCTGCCCAGATGCAATTATATCACAAGATACTAGGAGCTTCTCTTCCAAGGAAGGGCCTAAACAAACAGCATGAAGGATTATTTGTATATTACTGCATATACCAATCTTTTCTTCATCCCTTCCCGCCCCCATATTCTCAGGGGAAGGCCTCCCCACAGAGCATGAATTATGTAATAATTCAATTGTTATCCATTTGTGTAGGATTTGAGAGACTTCAGAGGTTTTAAAGAACTTAAAATAATTACCGTACTCTAGTTCTTGGGGATCCTATGCCACAGGAAGTAAAATAACATAGTGAGGGGACACTGCTGTGGGAAGGTGGCAAGCTTCCACCACCAGACACAGATACCCCTCCTAGCTAGAGGGGGCTCTCTGTCTGGCCTGGTTCTACATCCTCTGAATGGCAAGTCTTATAGACTACATACAGGTCTCCCAAGATCCTTCCCCACACACCATATTCTGAGATAGACTGTGCCTGCCCCATAATCCCACAGATGATAAAAACTGAAGTACAGAGATATTTAAAGACTTGTGCAAGGCCAAAAAGTGTCACTTCAGCAGGCTGGCCTCCAACCTAAGCAGACCCTCCTGCCTCTGTCTGCCTCATGCTGGGATTACAGACAGGAGCCATCATATCCATCTTATAAGGAGTCCCCCCACCCCGCCTCCCCTTTTTTTGAAACAGGGTCTCATGTAGCCAGGTTGGCCTTGAACTATGTAGCCAAGGATGACCCAGAACTCCTGATTCTTTTGCCTCCATGTCTTAAGGAATGGATTACAGATGTGTGCACCATAGCTGGCTAGAGAGATCACATTTTAAAGGACTGTATGTACGTTGTGTGTGTGTGTGTGCACACTGATCATGTGTGACAGTGAGAAGACAACATGTGGGAGTCACTCCTCCCCTTCCAGAATGCACTCTGAGGGTAACTCAGTCAGTAGGCGTGGTGGCAAGCACTCTGCCCGCCGAGCCACCTCAGCGGACTGAGCCATTGCCCCCCACCACCTTTATTTGTTTATTTTTAACCTTCTATTGATTCTTTGTATAGAAAGACTGCTTTTTAAAGGAGCTCTCTCCAGCACATTATTGTTAACATAATCTTAGAAGGCCAGTCTGCTCCTGAAGTCTCTCCTGTTTCTAACACAACAGTGAAAGGCTTTAAATCACTTTTCTGGTAAATGAGGATACAAAAACTGAATCTAGCCTTGCACTGGTGGCTGTCAGTGGTTCTCATAAATGACACATGTGTTTCTTTGCCAACAGTACTGTATAATTCTACATAAGTAAGAGAAGTAAATTACCCTAGAATATCTTAACACTTTGATAGTAACACCAGGAGTTACCTGCTTTCTGCACGCTGTGGGAAGCTGAAGCAGCAGATAAACAAGGAATTTGCTCATGGACACCATGTACAGCAAAAGACACTGGAGCCTGAGCCCCAGCCTTCTGTGTGTGTAACTGGCCGAGTGGGGTGCCGGGGAGGAAAGACTGAAAGGGCAGGGCTGTGGAAGAAGGCCCGCAAGCGGGAAGCTCAACAGGCCCCTGCACAAAGCCACTGAACTCGTCTTCGCCAAGAAAGGCAGATGATGGGGAGATAGTTTTAGTAGAATGAGATGATGTGGGGCAGTCTGCAAAAATGGAAAATGGCAATGAAACACACAGGAGTGAAAACCAGAGGGCGGGAGACATCCAGATGCAACAACCCCCAGAACACGCTGAAAAATGAACAGCGGAGGTGACAACCCTCAGAGCACGCTGAAATATGAACAGCGGAGGGAACCAAGAAACAACAGCCATGTGGAGCCGAGTGCGCACGAAACACCCTGGTGTCTGCTTTGTTCTGAAAATAAGCTTGAGAGCTAGTTGGCAGGGTTCAAAACAGACAAAATTACTCAAGTTTCCGACCTTCATTTTATTAGGTAGTATTAATTGTGCATCAAAGTGACAATCACTTTTGAAATCCAAGTGGTCTGTCTATCTAGATACTATTTCTTTCTTTGTTTTTTGAAACAGGGTCTCTCTACTAAGCCCTGGCTGTTCTGGAACTCATTCCTTAGATCAGGCTGGCCTTGAATTCAGAGTTCTTCCTGTCTTTCCCTTCTGAGTGCTTGGATTAGTGGCATGAACCACCACACTCAATCCTAGTAAGATCTCTCAGTCCCCCCACCCCTCTCCACTGCTCTATATGGGTGCTGGGGACTTGAACTCAGGTCCTCATGCTTGCATGGCAAGAACTCTTACAAGTCATCTCTCTAGCCACACTGTGGCTTTTATCATTATGTGTGAAATTCACTTACACAATAAACGTGCTCTACAAGAGCTACATTTAACACAGAGCTCACTGACAGCTCCATGTCACTGTGTTTGGTTTTTGTTTGTTTGTTTGTTTAGGATTTATTTATTTATTTATTTATTGTTTTTTTTTTTTTTTCCGAGACAAGGTTTCTCTGTATAGCCCTGGCTGTCCTGGAACTCACTCTGTAGACCAGGCTGGCCTCCAACTCAGAAATCCGCCTGCCTCTGCCTCCCGAGTGCTGGGATTATGGAACTTACTGTATAGACCAGGCTGGCCTCGAACTTAGAGATCTACCTGTCTCTGCCTCTGCCTTCTGCATGCTAGGGTTCAAATGTGTGCGCCACCATACCTAGCTGTTTCTTCATATTTTTGACCTGTTTAACTGCTTTACTATTTACTAATGTCTCAAATGTAACAAGGAACAGCCTCTCATTTGAAAAAGACAGTGGTAATTCCAAGCTTGTTACTTAAGGACTGGTGGACTGAAATCTGGAATTACCAAAAGTTGTTTGAAAGAAAAAAAAATGAATATGCAAATGTATTGCTGTAACTTTTTTTTTTTTTTAAAAAGAAGAAAAAGGTCATGCAATATTGAACCCCACGTCTCCCAACAATGGCTGCTGAGGACACAGGTTAAGGTTCTCTGGGGATTCTCAGCTGCTTTGGATGTCTAAGAACGACTGGGCAGCAGGCTTGGGAATGGCTGCCTCAGAACAGTCTTCTGGAAGAGTAGAAATGGCTCTACTTTGAAGTGTTGTCTGTAAGTGTGCTAAACTCTGGCAATCTAATAACACACCAATTGATTAGCTCACATGTCTTATTTGCTGCTAACTGCTGACTGTTGCTCTGTGCTGACAAGGAAACTTGGTGTGGACAGTGTCCTAGCTACAAGGGCCACTGCTCTCTGTCTTTTCTATGTTCAGTGCTAGGTTCAGGTTTAGTCTTAACTTTCAATGTTTGTTTGGAGACAGGGTCAGCTACATAGCTTGGGTTGGCTTAGAACTCGCTATGTATATCCTATGGGCTAGCCTCAAGCTCACAGCTCCCCTACCTTAGCCTCCTGAGTGCTGAGATCCCAGGGATGTTCTGCCACACTTCACTACTTTGTTTGGCTTATGATTTTCAGTTTTAAATATGCTTTTCCTGATCTCAAAATGATTGTTAATAGCTTTCTCCTTCCAGTTTCAGTGTGTACTTTGCTTTGGGCATGATTTTGGTACTAGGAATCAAGGTACATAATCTAATCAGTGAATTAACAGGATAGGGTCAAAGCTGAGCCAGAAAATCACAAAGTAATAACAGGCTGCAGAGGTGGCTCAGCGGTTAAGAGCATTTGCTGCTCTTGCAAAAGACCTGAGTGTGGTTCCTGGTGTCCACATCAGTTTCACAATAGCCTGTTGACTCCATGTCCAGGGGAATCTGATGACCTTGGTGGGCACCAACAGACAACAACACACACACACACACACACACACACACACACACACACACAAATAAATACTATAAAAAAAGAATTGATAATAGTGTCAATGTTAAATTATTTTCTCCTGATATTAATTTATAAGAAATATTAAATCACAAGCATTTAAGATAAAACTTATTGATATAGTATTTTCTAGCAGAAGACAGTATGTTTTGGCTTGCTGAGTGATTTATGAAAATTAATAATAATAATAATGGTACATTATTATTGAAGTTACCTTATAATAAAATGTCTAAGTATTTAATTTTAAAAAGTGAAAAAACATTTTGCATACAAGACAATTTCAACCAACCAAGCTTTTAAAATGATAACAAAACAAAAATATCCATTTACTCTGCTTCTCTAAGTTTTGATTACCAGAGGATTAAAAACTACAAAGAAATTTACTGAAGAAACTGAACTTTTCTGAGTTTTATTTGATTACTAAGGAACATCACAGACATGACTATTTTGAGAATTTCTAAATTTTGTCACATGAACAGTGAAATCTGACTTAGCTCCTATAAGTACTCATTTCAAATGAGTACTTATATAATGAAGATGGACTAGCAAACTCACTGTGTTTCTCTGAGTCAACAGGCTTTTTTCTTATTTCAAGACAGGGTCTCTCTCTCTCTACATAGTCCTGGCAGACCAAGCTGACCTCAAACTTAGAGATCCTCCTGCCTCTACCTCCCAGTGAGTGCTGGAATTAAAGGCATGCACCATCATGTCCAGCTCAACAGACTGTCTTCCATCAGAAACCCAAGCCCCGCCGCCTGGCACTTGGGGCTTGTGGATCAGTACACTCACTGAGAAAACTTCCTGGGCAAGTTATCAAAGCTAAGTTTAGCCAAAGGAATTTTAACCTCCAGTTTAGCTGTTAACTGAGTCAGATCCCTACATTTTAAAATATTCAAATCTGAATTTAGCTTGAAGGAAAAATTCAGCATGGACCTTCACAGGCAAAGGGCAATTAAACAAAGGGAGATGATCAACCACCTTCCAAGGAAAGAACACTTCCTGTCTCTTAAAATGAAAACTACCTTGTTTCTTTGGATGTGATGCTGGAGTGGGGTGCATCTTAGCATCTCTGGAAAACCCATCCAAGTTTCCTTTTATGGCTTCCAAAGCATCATCTCTGTTCTTCTCTCCTGTCTGCAAGACAAAGCCTGTGTTTACTTCTTTCTTCCCTTCTTAAACTAAAACCCAGATATCTATTTCCAATAACCTTTTCTTCTTTTTTCTGTTTTTGTTTGTTTGTTTGAGGCAAGGCTTGCCTTAGAGCTCTCTGTCCAGCCCAGGCTGGCCTCAGACCCATGCACGGCCACCCTCTTGCCTTTGACTCTCTGGTACAAGAATATAGGAATGAGCTACTGCACCAGGCTTCAGGCCTAGTATTCTCATAGCGTACTTGCAACAGTTAATTTTCCAAGTCAGAAGGACATCAATAAGTATATAAAATAATGCATAAAAAGACATTCAATAGAGTAAAAACTTTAAAAGGTTCATTCTCAAATACTATTGCACAGGGCTGTGAGATATTAAAAGGTCTGGGGATCCAACTCCTACCATCCCACTTATAACCAATGTTTCCCAAGAAAACAATTACCTATATTGTCATGTTGGTTAAAAAAAAAAAAAAAGAGTTGAGAAGACAATGGCCTAACAATAGAGATCTATCTGTAGAGAAAAAGAAACAATTCCCTTTAGGACTTAGCAAACCGTGTTGAAGAGGAATCCACCACAGGCCAGTTTGGGCTGGTGCCTGAGTGGGGAGGCATGTGCAGGGCAAGCGAGGAGACAACTAGTGCATCACCTTGGGCTTCACGCTACTGAGAAGTCTGAGCTTTTGCTTTTGCTCTTCAAACTGACGTCTTTTTCTTTCTTCTTCTAAGAGCTTTTGTTGTTGTTCAAATCGTTTTCTGAGGGGAAAACAATTACAGCAACATTCAGCTTCAAGGAGTAATAGCTACATTCCGATTTATACTGTCAGCTTCAGCAATACCAACTTGCATTTCTAGAATTATAATTGTCACTCCTAATTATATGTAATTCTCTTATGACAATCTGTTTTTTTTTCTGTAAACTAGCTCTAAAATACTTTAAATGAATCTACGGGATGATTCACTTAATTTACATTTATGCTTTTATTTCTTACCTAATTTGCAAGGCAAAGAAAGTATCTTTCTGGGGGCGGGAGGAGTGGAACTGGGTATGGAACCCCGGGGCTCAGCATGTCATACATCACCCAAGTGTAAAGAGGAAAACCCACCTCTAGGTGGAGACAAGGGTGCCTCTGTCACCTTTCTTAAGGCAAGGCCAGGAGCCTTGGCTATGGGACCACCCCAGGAAGGTAGGTTCACTATAAGAAAGAGTTCGCCAGCTGGGCATGGAGGCACACGCCTTTAATACCAGCACTTGGGAGGCAGAGGCAGGCGGATTTCTGAGTTCGAGGCCAGCCTGGTCTACAGAGTGAGTTCCAGGACAGCCAGGGCTACACAGAGAAACCCTGCCTCGAAAAAAAAAAAAAAAAAAAAAAAAAAAAAAAAAAAAAAAAAAAAAAAAAAAACCAAGAAAGAATTCTCCAATTGGTCATCTAATACCAAGTGGTCAGCTCTGAATTTATATACATATAAGTAAAATTATACAGACTGGTAGGTTGTACATAAGAGGCCATGAATTTGAGAGAGAGCAAGAGTAGGGGAGGTGTGTGTAGGAGGATTCAGGGAGGAAAGAGAAGGGTGTGGTGTAATTATATTTCATTAAAAAAAAATATATATTTTTTTAGGTTTTCGAGACAGGGTTTCTCTGTATAGCTCTGGCTGTCCTGGAACTCACTCTGTAGACCAGGCTGGCCTCGAACTCAGAAATCCACCTGCCTGTGCCTCCCGAGTGCTGGGATTAAAGGCGTGCGCCACCACGCCCGGCTAAAAATATTTAGTTATCAGTTAAAATAAGATACCATTCTCATGGTGGTTTGAATAGTTATGGCCCCCCATAGACTCATGTGTTCGAATGCTTGGCCCATAAGGAATGGCACTATTACATGGCCCTGTTAGAGGAAGTGTGTCACCATGGCTTGGAGGTCTCCTAGGCTCAAGCTACACCCAGAGTGGCACACAGTCTCCTTCCATTGCTTTCAGATCAAGATGTAAAACTCTCAGCTCCTTCTCTAACACCATGTTTGCCTGCATCCTGCCATGGTCCCTGCCATGACGATAATGGCTCTGAAACTTTAAGCCAGCCCCAGTTAAATGTTTTTCTTTGTAAGAGTTGCTGTGGTCATGGTATCTCTCTACAGCAATAAAACCCTAACTAAGATAATGCCTTTCCTTCCCAGAATTCTCTCCTCCTGGTGTAGTCCCTTAGAGGCACCTACCTTTCTGAGGCCTGACTCAGAAAAATGTAATTATTACTTTTTCCTTCTCTCTGTCTTTTTCTTCTAGCCAGAGCTAAGCTCCCTAACACTTTGGACTTCCGCGCTGTGTTTCTAAGGTTCCCTTGCCCTGCCATGCGGCTGCCTGCCATTATGTGGCTGACCTCAGAGCCAGCTTATCCTCTCGATTCTCCCCAATTCCAGGCAGTGTGAGAGTTACAGCTTGCCTGCCTGTGAGATCTTCTTTCAAACTCTAATACACTGTCCTTAAACTTCTGTTTGAATCTGTTCTTTGTCCTTAAAATTTCCTTGGTGTCCATTCTTAAATTCTATCACCAGAAAGACTAAGAACCCCAAGAGGGGACCCCGATTCCCCAGGTGCCATATGACGGCTCTGTGGGGACTCCACAAGAGGGGACCCCGATTCCCCAGGTGCCATATGACGGCTCTGTGGGGACTCCACAAGAGGGGACCCCGATTCCCCAGGTGCCATATGACGGCT
>LR749811.1:1460525-1568169 GCA_902729485.2 Mus minutoides
ACGGCTCTGTGGGGACTCCACAATAGGGGACCCCGATTCCCCAGGTACCATATGATGGCTCTGTGGGGACTCCACAAGACCTCCAATATTATTTCTTTCCTGCTTTTTAATTCTTTAATTGGCAGAGAACATGAACCCCTTTCTGCACCCCTAGATGGCATTACCAGCAGCAGAGGAAACCATTCTGGTGCACTGAGCAGTTACAAAATCCAGGGAGGCAGACGGGCATAAAATCATGCTTTGTTCTGCGTATAAGAAAGTCATCTGCAGGCTGGAGGAGGCTCTGAGTACCGCCCTTGCCTAGCAGTCAGCACTGCCCATCAAACAGCAGCAGCAGCAGCAGCAGCAGCAGCAGCAGCAACACCAACCAGTTTAGGAAGCTGGCTCTAGAGACAAAAACCTAGAATCCCAGCATTTGAGAGGGCTGGGCGCGAAGACTGCAAATTCATGGGCCTTTTTTGTTACTTTGATTCCAGAAACCAAATCAAATAAACAAAAAGATAAAAACCAACCAAACATACAGGAAATTTCCTTGGGAAGGAAGACAGTGTCTCCAGGAGCAAAAGCCATGCTCTCAGGAGCAGGAAGGGGTCTGGGGGACAATGGCTTTGTTTCTGTCTTTGTAACCTGGGTTGACAAACTGCTTCAATTCTATGGTTTTCTCCTCCCTCAGAGAGAAAACAAGAGGCTTGAATCAAAAATCCTATAAGGCCCTTTCAGAACCAACATACTTTGATTTTTTTGTTTTGCTCTCTATTGTCCTACCTGGCCTTAAATTCATACCTCTCCCACCTCATCCTCTGGTCGGGCTTAGAGCTGAGTGCCACACCATTGGGTTGGCTCTGAACTTCTTACAGAAGTATTCAAAGGGCCCTGTCTCAAAATCAAACAACAAACAAACCCATTTTTACAGTGTCCTTAAGACAATGTATCTCCTCCAGCTTCACATTACAGAATACTTGATAATCTACAGAGTAGCTGCTACAGTGTAACCCTGTTACCCCTGGGCCCCAGGGGTGGGTGAGTGCCTCTTACTGTTGCTCTTCTGCAAACTGCTTCTGCATGTCTGGAGTGTACTGTGGGCCTGCAGGACGCATGCTCAAGAAAGGTGGCTGACCCAGGAAAGGCACACCCGCTGCTGGCATTGGCCCCATTGGTATTCCTGCCTAGAAGAAACAGGCAACAGATTAAATAATTCATGGGTTTTCTTTTTAATTATTAAAAAAGAAACTTGCAAAATTACTTCATAGTATTTTATTAGTAAGATATTTGATATATTCCGGTGAAATATTAAAATAAAGTATGCTGAACATTCCCTTAGAGTCAGAGGACACCACTGGCATAAGCTCCTTCAGGCTGTGTGTGGAAACATGCTTTATACTCCGGTGTGTTCAGCAGCCCTCATGGCAGAGGTGTGCACATGTGTTTTCCCAGCATCAGTGAAGATCCTGGCCTATAGCATTCATCCCACAGGTCGTGCTGAACTTGATTCCCAGTATTTATATTTATATTTATAATGAATATTTTGGAGTGGTGAGATCATTCAGTGGCTAAGAATACTTGTTGCTCTGGGAGAAGAATGGGCTTTGAGTCCCAGCACCCATATGGTATCTTGTAACCACCTGTAACTCCAGTTCTAGGGGACTGGATGGCCTCTTCTGACCTCAGCAGGCTCCAGGCACACATGTGGTACAGTTACATAAAGGCAAGCAAAACATTCATACACATAAAATACATAAAATACATAAAATCCAACAAAAGATATTTTGATGTTCATATCACAGCTATAATAACCTAAATTTTTACAGAAAATGACAAATCTAATCAATAGTAAATTATATATCGATACAATAATATACCCTTTTTTTTAAATAAAGGTTTTTTTTTTAAGATTTTATTTTATTTTATTTTATTTTATTTTATGTAAGTACACTGTAGCTGTCCTCAGACACTCCAGAATCTCGTTAGGGATGGTTGTGAGCCACCATGTGGTTGCTGGGATTTGAACTTATCACCTTTGGAAGAGCAGTCGGGTGCTCTAACCCGCTGAGCCATCTCACCAGGCCCAATAATATACCCTTAACTGAAGCATCCAGAAATAAGAGTTCTCCAGCACAATATCTACTCACAATTTCTTTAGACCTAGAGTAACAATAACAACCATTTTTTTCTGAAGTTACTTAAGTCTGCTATGTTACTTTTTATAATTCTGAGTTCCCTATCAAGATTTTTCTACTTTGGCTTTTATTTTTTAGATCACAAAAAGATATTCCAATAACTAACATTCATTCGTTTTAGAATAGTGACTGTGGTGGTTTGAATGAGAATGGCTCCCCATAGGCTCATAGATTTGAATGCTTGCTCCTCAGTTGGTGAAACTATCTGGAAAGGATTAGGAGGTGTGTCGTGGGGCAGGCTTTGATGCTTCAAAAGCCAGCACCATTCCCAGCCAGCTCTTTTCTTTGCCTCCCACTTGTGGATAAGGATTTTACCTGTCAGCCTTTGCTGCAGCGCCCTCCTGCCTGCCCGCCCCACTCGGCCACCTCCCTGCTGCCATGCTCCCCACAACAATGGTCACAGACTTGCCCTCTGAAATTGTAAGCACCTAAGAAACTCTTTCTTTTATAAGTTGACTTCATCATAGTGTTTTATCACAGCAATAGAAACGTGATGAAGACAGTTGCCTAGCATGTGTGAGTCTTTGAATTTGAACTGCGTGTACCATACAGCTACAATTCCGTCTACTTGGGAGGCCAAGACAAAGGGGATCCTTTGAACCCAGATATAATAAAACTCCATTAAAAATGCAACCTATTTCTAAAGACAACATCGAGACATAGCTCTTGACATGCAGATGGCCAGAAACAAGCTTTATAATAACTTTAAATAACTTTATAAACAATCAACTAAGAAGCAAGTACCTGCATTGCAATAGGTCCTTGGGACATCTGAGAGCTGTAATTCATTCCCATCATGCCTTGCATATTGGGCTGCATGACAGAGACCATAGGGAATCCTTGCTGTTGCATTGGAATCAGGCCTGCTGGAAAACACCAAGGCTTTGTTAAAGTCAACATGTTCAAAGGTTTGTTTCCTTGAAACAGGAACATCCAGAGGACTCCCTAACTGAAAAACCGCATATTACAAGGGAAAGAGCACAAGGTCCTAAGGAGACAGGCATGAATGAGAGAATTCCATCATCATCTTAGCTATGTGATCCTGGGCAAGCTATAGAATTTCATTTGTTAAATGAAAACAATATTGGTTCTGCAGAACTTGAATGTGGATATGAAATGAATAGCATGGCCTAAATACAGTACTCAGTCTTCACCATGGGCCCCAGTGATTTCTGCCCCACTGGTATCCATAAGCTTGTATCATTTCCTCTCATGCTGACCTTGTACAGTTAGCAGGATACTGTGGTGATGACAACATGTAACTCCCAGCCTCATTCTTTTTGAGAGAAGATCTTATGTGACTGAAGGGCTGGTCTGACCGACCCTCCTGCCTCCATCTCCAAAGCTGCAACTACAGATGTGTGTGTGTGCCACTACCCTTGGCTTCCAAGGGTAGTTGTTAGCTTCTTCTTGCTTTCTTGGAGTACCTGTGCTGGGGAGGCACTGCTGCATCCTAGGAGCAGCACACCTTTCCACTCCACAAAACTTTCCGACGCCTGCAGTTCTGCCTGACAGCGTTACTATCATTTCCAAGATGCTCTGAGCCAGAACCTCCAGCAAAGCCATGCTTGAATTCCTGACTCACAGGCACATAACAACATAACAAAATGCTTATTTTGTTAAGTTTTAGGATTGCCTACTATATAACAGTAGATAATAACACGTAAGATCATGACCTCTGGGAGCTGAATAAAAGGGTTACTATCTGCTGGGTTATCTGCTTGTTCCCTTACTCTGTATGTTTGTACGTGTCTCTAGGACCCTCCCCACACACTCTAGAACTCACTTTATAGTCAGGCTGGCCTCTAACTTCCCGGGCGCTGGGATTACATGTGTATACCACCACTCCTGTTTTTCCTCAACTTCGTTCTATGCCTTCGTTTCTCATCTGTAAAACTGTTTAATGCTTATTATGTCAAAATAATGCTATTCTTCTTCCCCGTCCTTACATGAACACTTACACAGCTGTTGCTGTGTGAAGCACATATAACATGGGGACAGGAAAACCATGGGGAATGTCTCATGTGCATTAGTGTCTCCTGAACTTCTCCAGTGAAATAGTCCCAAGAGCAGAGAAGAACAAATAGCCCTTTGGGGTTTACTAAACGATCAGTGTCTCCTATAACAGGGGACAGTTCCATATGCCTTATGCTTGGCAGTGAATAAAACAGCCTGAGTATAAACTATGTTCTAATTTTGCACATTACCACACCCTGCAGTCTCATCGATCCTATCAGGCATGTGCAACCTGTGGGCTGCATGCAGCTGATCTGAGGATAATAATGAATGCAGCCCAATATAAAAATCACCAGCTTACTTTACACCACAGGAACACTGGAAAAACTTGATTTGTGGTTCTCAATTGTGGACGATAATGCAATGCTGCAGGTAACGAGGTTTTGCTTCCTGGTTTATTTTTGGGACAGGGTCTTACTGTATAGATTAGGCTGGTCTCATATCACAGAGATCTGCCTGTCTACCTTTGAGTGCTGGCTTAACAGTATGTACCATCATGTCTGTCTGTCTGTCTGTCTTTCTTTCTTTCTTTCTTTCTTTCTTTCTTTCTTTCTTTCTTTCTTTCTTTCTCACCAAATCTATCTTTCTTTCTTTCTTTCTTTCTTTCTTTCTTTCTTTCTTTCTTTCTTTCTTTCTCACCAAATCTTTCTTTCTTTCTTTCTTTCTTTCTTTCTTTCTTTCTTTCTTTCTTTCTTTCTTTCTTTCTTTCTTTCTTTCTTTCTTCTCACCAAATATTCAAGAGAAAGAAAGAAGCACAGAAGATGTCATGGTGGAAAGTGCCTATAATTCCAGCAATGGGTAGGCTAGAGCAGGACAGAGGTTAGAGAGGTTAGAGGTAGGAATATACAGTCAGATGCTGTTTCATTATTTTTTGCTCTCCATGTTTCTTACTGCCTAGTTTCAGAAGCACAAACATTTGCATCGACAGGCAACAGCTGGCAGAAGCAGGCTACTTGTTGACCCATTCCATGCTCTGCTCAGATTCTCTAGGGTCTACTCCGTGGCAGCAGCATCCTAAGAGCACAGCAGTGAAGCCGGGCGTGGTGGCGCACGCCTTTAATCCCAGCACTCCGGAGGCAGAGGCAGGCGGATTTCTGAGGCCAGCCTAGTCTACAAAGTGAGTTCCAGGACAGCCAGGGTTATACAGGGAAATCCTGTCTCAAAACAAACAAACAAACAAACAAAACAAAAAACAAAAAACAAGAGCACAGCCGTGAACAGATCCAGAACTCCACTCTATGGAAATCATGCTGTAATTGGAGACAACAAACAATAAAAACAAAAAACCAAACTCCTACAGGTCAAGTCATGGTAAGAGCTGGGGCAAGACGGACAGCAGAACAATGGGAAGGCAGGAGCCAGAGGATGCAGCCCTCGCTCTTCTGTGGCATGTTTTTGGGAGCAGGGGGCATGAGTACAAGGACCTGAAGGAAGGAAGGAGCCAGCAAGACAGACATCCAAGAAAAAGAACTCAAAGGACACCAAAGGCAGAGAGTGTGGGGTCTCGTTGGTGACCAGAACAGGCTTAACTCAGTCTGTCCCTCTCTCATCTTTACGTCCTAATGGTCATTCTACTTTTGAATGGGTGATTTAGGTATTTGGTATAACATTTAAAGCATACAAGTGTACAAAGTGAAAAGTTTTCTCTCCTTCTCTCTTGATCAAGTACATACTGTATTGTGGGCAACACTGCTGATGTAAATGTTTTTTGAAATGATCTGTGCTTCAAGTCTTCAAATGATGAAGAGTCCACTCTAAAATACTTTTTAAAAAACTCTCATGCTGGACAAGGTGGCACAAGCCTGTGATCCCAGTGCCCTGGAGTTAGAGGCTGGAGGGTGAGGAGTTCAAGGTCATCCTCAACTTTATAGTGAGTTCCAGAAAAGCCCAGGGCACATGAAATCCTGTCTCAAAAACAGACCAGGAACTGGTGAGGTGCCTCAGAGGGTCAGGGGCAAACCCGACAACCTAAGTTCAATACCTAGAACCTTCATGGTGGGAGAGAGCCACCTCACAGCAACTGTCCATCCTCTTACCTACACTTACACACCTACTGCGGGACTGATACACAGACACAAACTACATGAACTTTTAAAGAGAAAAATCACTAAAAACAACAATAACAGCAAACCCCTCCAAAACGATGGTTAAGAGCACATGCTGCTCTTGACAGAGGACCTGGATTCGATTCCCAGCACCTCTGTGGTCCCAGCATGTGACTTAACCACATGTAGCTCCAGTTCCTGGTGATATGACAATTCTTCTGACCTTCACAGACTCCAACATTCAAGTCGTACAGAAATATGCACTCAGGCACACACATATACAGACACACACATACAAACACACATACACACGCAATAAATGTCTTCAAAGATTCCATTTAGAAGTATCAGGCAATCTTTGGATCTTTTTCTTGTTCATTTTCTGTGTTCCTTATGTGGATTTTTACATCAAAGTGTTGAAAAATGCAAAGCAATGAGCTACACGTGACATGATGGTAAACACAGTTTTCTTTGTACAGAATACCTTAGACCACTGGATGGAAATCTGGGATATCTGAGCACAACTGCCTTAGGAAATACACACATGCATGCACACACGCACACACGCACACACACACACACACAATGAAAAGAATACAACTGACCCTTGGAAAGTTGGCCTGAAACTCAACCTTTCCCACTGATGGAGACATAGTTAGAGTGAGCTGCTTCCACTTGCTTGGAGTGCCCTTATCTCTCATCTCTGCCAGTGACCCAGGAGTTTCTGTTTCTCCATCGAGTCTACCATAGCCAACCAGCGCTGGCTCTGTGAGAAGGACCGCTTTTCAAAGGTGGCTGAGGGCCAAGGGGAGTAGAGCAGAAGGCAGTGGAACTGAAGAAAGGAGCAAGACAAATGTAGGTAAATTCCTCCCTCCATTTTTGTTTATAGCAGAACGGGCTAAAATTTTATCTCCCAACTCCAGCCATCAATAAAGTATGGCTAAAGTTGTTACAAGTGAACTCCATCCCTGTAACCAAGAGATGGTGTTTACCCAATAGAGATTTCCAGGGATAACCTGAGACTCAAATATTTTTTCCATCCATCCATCCATCCATCCATCCATCCATCCATCCATCCATCCATTTATCTGTCTATCAATCTATCTTTATTGAGATAGGGTCTTGCTATGTAGTCCAGGCTGGCTCAGACTCACAACCCTGCCTCAGCCTCCCAAATTCTAGGATTACAGGCATATGCCACCATAGCTGGCTGAGACGTAAATATTGTTCTTTCTTGAGACAGGGTCTCATGATATATCCTGGTTTGCAGACCATCCTCAAACATAAAAATCTGCTTGCCTCTACTTTCCAAGTCCTAGGATTAAAGGTGTGCATTACCACGGGCTTAAGACTTAGATACTCTTAAATCATAATATGAGATGTCCTTTTTTGTACATCATTATAATAAGACCATGACATACAGAAAGAAACATGCATGAGACACTAAAGAGATTCATTCAACCAGTATCTACATGGAATCTATCACACATGCAGGCAGGGTGCTGGACACACTGGAGGGCAAGATACAACTCCTGCCTCTGGTACAGAGAAGGTGGAAGAAGACAAGAGAATTGCAGTTTGTTGCAATGTTATCATTTGTTTTTTATATTCTTGCCCTGAAATTTTCCTTCACCTCTGAGGTTAAATAATAACTAATATAATGAATAAGTTTGGGAGACCGGAAGAATGATCCCTTCACTGTCCAAACTAAACATTTAAAAATAACTCTCTATTATTACTGTTGTTGTTTTGTTTTTCAAGGCAGGGTTTCTCTGTGTAACCTTCTTGGCTGTCCTGGAACTCGCTTTGTAGACCAGGCTGGCCTCGAACTCAGAAATCCGCCTGTCTCTGCCTCCCAAGTGCTGGGATTAAAGGCACGTGCCACAGCCCAGCTTTAAAAGAAATTGTAAGAGAAAGTAACATACAGAGTTAAAAATGTATAGAAAGTTTTACTTCATTGGGCAGCAATATAACTTATTTTTTACTTACCCATTTAATTCTAAGTTAGGAAACAATGGAAAACAACTTCAGTTTGGGGGCTGAGGCCATAGGTTACGGGCAGAATGCTTGTATGAGCCTAGCCTTGGGTGCCATGCCATTACTGACAAAGAAATGTAAGCTTTCACATACCTTGAGGGGGTCTCATTCCTCCTGCAACAGGAAACATGAAGCTGAAAGCAAAATACAGATACATCAGTCTCTTCATCTGTGTAAGATTTCAAACAAAATCTGATTCTTACACAACTGAAAGTGTCAGACAGAGCCTGGCATTGGTTCAGTAATACAGTGATGACTTATTAATATATTAAAAAATTTATATGTGTGTTTGCCTGCATGTTTGCCTGTGCATTGCATGCATGCCTGGTGCCAATGGAGGCCAGGAGAGGGCATTGGATGCTCTTGAGAGGATTTAGAGTGGGTTAGTGGGCACCAGGAACTGAATGTCAAACTCAGGAACTCTTGCTTTAAAACAAAACAAAACAAAAAACCTATACTCATCCTCCTACTCACAGGAAAAAGCCTAAAATACCAACTTTAGAGTCCATGGTTCTACAGTGTTTTAGTGTTTTGTTTTGTTCCCTTTAATGACAAAATGGTTCAGTATTCTAGTTAGACATCCATCTGGCTTTTGTGGATGGCTGGTCACTGGTGAATCCTGTGGCTAACACGCAGGCCTAAAGAGTCAGCCCTTTTCTTAATGGTATACTAGAGGCAGTAAGTAACAGTGGAGTCATGCATTAACAGGTTTGTCTGTCTAAGACAAAACTTCTAGACTCAGTCGATCCCCCCGATCCCCCGTCTTATCTACTGATAGCAGGACTCTCGATGGTGCCACCGTGCCCTTCACTGGATAAAATGTTTTGGTTCAAGGACGGTGTTGGTGATTATCTGTCTTACAGGGCACCACTTACACACCGAGATTGATAAGCTTAGCAGTAAGGAATACAGTTGAGTAGGCAACCACTTGAGACTTTGCCAAACCTGCCTTAAAGATTCAAGTCACCCATATGGTGGAGTGGCTCAGTAAAACTTGGAGCGAGTTCTACTCTCTTGTAGCCAGTTGTAGTCAGTCCCCTTCTTAGCCTGTCTGTTCCCTCTCCTGTCAAGTGAGGACACAGAACCCAACGTTTGTCAAGGTCCCAAATTAAGGCAACCACAGAGACAAGATAGAAGATGCATTACAGGGCTGCGTGGGTGGTTAGTAAGCTGCTCGTGTGAAGGACCTGGGTTCAGTTCCCAGCATCCACATGGTGGCTCAACGTTCATCCCTCCCCTATTTTCAGGGTATCCGTTATCCTCTTCTGAGGACACCAGGCATATGTGTGGTGTGTACATGTAGTCAAAATCCACACACATTACTAAATACAAAATATGATTTAAAAAATACCTGCTATAGATTTTAAAAGCTACTTAAAAAAATTAAACACATATAAGAACCAACCAACTGTACTGATAAATATAACTCTAGTAAAAAACTTAACAACCCAAAGTTGCTTAGTGACCCCTGCGTTTTTATTATGAAATACTTAGATAACTAACACTAACATGTTTTTCTTTTCATTCGTGTTTCTGTGTGTGGGCAGCTAAGGAGGCAAGAAGAGGGCAGCAGATGCCTCGGGGCTGGAGTTAAATAAAAGGCAGTTCTGGGGGCTGGTGAGATGGCTCAGCGGGTAAGAGCACCTGACTGCTCTTCCGAAGGTGATAAGTTCAAATCCCAGCAACCACATGGTGGCTCACAACCATCCTTAACGAGATCTGGCTCCCTCTTCTGGAGTGTCTGAAGACAGCTACAGTGTACTCACATATAATAAATAAAATAAATCTTTAAAAAAAAAAAAAGGCAGTTCTGAGCCTCCTCCCCAATGTGAGCGCTCATCTCTCCAGCGCCCCCTACCATTCTCTTTTGTTATAGTTATTTATTGTGTTTGTATGTGTGTCTGGAGCTGTTCAAGGGGAGGTGGGAGGACAACTTGGGTGAGTCAGTTTTCTCCTTGTACTATGTGAGTCTCTGGTGTTGAATGCAGAAAATTGTGCTTGGCAGCATACCCCACCCTCCCCTTCCAGGCCCCACCCTCCCCTGCCAACTAATTCTTAGACTGGCTAGATGAGCAGCTAAGACGCAGCTAAGCAGGAAGATGGTGCACGCCTTTAATCCCAGCACTCGGGAGGCAGAGGCAGGCGGGATTTCTGAGTTCTAGGCCAGCCTGGTCTACAAAGTGAGTTTCAGGACAGCCAGGTCTATACAGAGAAACCCTGTCTCGAAAAACAAACAAACAAACAAACCAAAACAAAAAAAGCAGGAAGATGCTGATAAGACAGCTAAGCTTGAGGGAAGGTCGGGGATGGGGTGGGTGTGGACCAAGTGAGCTTCCAAGAACTTGACTTGTAGGGACAAACTCTAACTGCAATGCTGACAGGTCTCAGAGCCTGGAGCTCTGCTTGTCACCAGCCTTTTGCTACTAACCTACATTTGCTACTGGCTTTCATGTCTCAGGAAACCTGGACTCCTAAATACAGTCTTCTCAACAGATCTCCTCAGCCTCAGCCTCCAGTTTCTAATACATATAATACAGCACCGGTGAGAGGCAGATTCAGGAAAGATCCTGTCAGAAGATGCACACCGGACTTACAACAGTAGGATGCCTCTGGGTCAGAGTTCTCCTGGTTCGCCCTCCTGGCCTCTTCGGATCGGGCATACTTTCCCTTTCCTTTTTATCACACGAAACTCT
This sequence comes from Mus minutoides, assembly GCA_902729485.2. Classification (NCBI taxonomy): domain Eukaryota; kingdom Metazoa; phylum Chordata; class Mammalia; order Rodentia; family Muridae; genus Mus; species Mus minutoides. The sequence goes on from LR749811.1 coordinate 1,471,494, forward strand.
TCTCTCCATTCAATAGCATCAGATCCTGCACTGTAGATGTGTTCCTCCCATGGCATTTGCCAGCTCCCAGTCTCCTTACGACAATCTCAACTCCTTCCCCTCCCCCTGGTGCAGCTGAAAATCGACTTCACTATTGTGCATTTTGGTGGATACTCACAAACATTTACATTTAAAAACCATGCCAGGATCGGTAAGAAACAGCAGAGGATGGAGAGACCAAGAAGCTCCCAGAGCTTGTAAGAGAGTAGGGCAAGGAAGCAGAGTGCTAAGGTTACTTTGTGAACACTCTGAGCACCGGGGTCTGTCTTGAGTCTTTTGAACCCATTAGGACAGAGGTTCTCAGCCTTCCTAGTGCCGTGACTCTTTATTTTAGTTCTTCGTATGTGGGGTGACCCCCAACCATACAATTATTCCATTGTACTTCATAACTGTAATTTTGCTACTGCTATGAATCATAATGTAACTGGCTGACATGTGACCCCCTAAGAGGGGTCCAGACCCACAGGTTGAGAACTTGCGGTATTAGGGCATCAAGAATAATGATACTTAGCTCAGGGTGGTGGAGTCCACAGACCTAGCAATAATGAGATTGAGGTAGTCAGGTCACAAATTTGAGACTGCCCTGGGCTATTTGTTCAGCTCTAGCCTGAGCTAAATTAATAAAAGACACTGACACAAAATAAACAACATTCTCAAACCAGTACTTTACACATTTACATTCCACACGACTACAGGTGGGGTCACTAAAGACTCATCCAGATTGTTCTCAACTCTTGCTTTACTTGGTTAAAGGCAAATACTGTCTATCCTTTTCAAGCATTTACTCTAGGATAGTCCATTCAGTGCATTAGGCAAAAGCGGCTGTTTGCATGGGGCTGCCTTTGGCTAGCCTTTAAGGAAACTAAGTAGCTAAAAGAAAGTATTTAAGAAACAGTATCCAAGTAAGCTGGGAGTGGTGCCGCAAGCCTTTAATCCCAGCACTCGGGAGGCAGAGGCAGGCGGATTTCTGAGTTCGAGACCAGCCTGGGCTACAAAGTGAGTTCCAGGACAGCCAGGGCAGAAGGCAGGCCTGAGAATCAGTTCCAGCTGGTAATTTCTTTTTCCCACGGAAAGCTTAGCGAGAAGAGTGCTGGCTTCTGCTTTCCCAGTTACACTCTGCTACTTTGTTAGGTTTCTTATAGATAACTTCAGCTCCACACGTTGCTTTCCCAAAACCAAAATATTCCTCAGTATACAGTTTCTCAGCCCAAAAAAGTATTTAATAAATGTAACACCAAATACCCTTCAAGGAACCATTGTAATCACTTTCTGTCTCCTATATATTTGCTACCTGTTGGAGTGCACACAAGTTTATTGTCCATGTTCTTTCCCCTAAGACAGGATCTCAGGGTGCTCAGGCTAACCTCAAACTCTCCAGATAGCTGAGCATGTCTTTGAGCTCCTGATCATCCTGCCTACATCAGCTCAGAGCAGGATTACAGGCTTGCACCAGTGCAGCTGCTTGGACCAGTGACATTAAAATACTACAAACCAAACTGAGCACTGCACTGGGTTCTTCCTTTTTTTTTTTTTGAAAACATTTGTGCCTAAAACATAAAATTTTTTGAAATTTTCTAGGACTGGTCCCATTATTAATCATACATTTGATTAGATTAATGCCACTTAGGAATGCCACTTTAGAAATTGTCATCCTGTATATAAAAGCAATTTCCAATGCTCACTAATGAAAGACCCTAATGAAACAGTGACAAAACCAGAAGAGAAAGGAAAATGTTTTAAGTTTAAAGTCAAAGACCACAGAGGAAACAGAAAACCTGGCCACACACAGTTGCTTTATTCAAGTGACTGCTTTTTTCCTTCCGTGAATGAGTGTGTGTGTGTGTATATTCACACATATGCACCTGTAAGAGATGGTTACTTTGAAAATCTTTTACACATTTGAAGTGTAAGTGATTCCAAAATTAAACTATACATGATAAAAACCCCAAACACTTCAATTTCCAAAGATAACTTAGAATATTTAAAAATATAAAGCTAATTTTATCTCGGAATGTGTGTGCTGTATGTCAGCTAATTAAATAAACACAAACTGAGTCATGATAGAAATGGGTGCAGACTTTCTGGAATCAAACATTTTGTTAAATGAAAATGAACTTGAGTTACAAACACCCCTTTACCATTCTGGATACAGGAAGCACAGCCTAAAAATTATCTGAAATAGAACAAAGAGCAGGTTTTTATTTTTAAAAGGAGCTCAATAAAGTCTGGAAGTTTTTGTTTTAAGAGGAGCATACTGCTCTTGGTCAGCGAATTTTCTTTGTTTCAAAATGTCTATTTTAAAAGGAGTCAGACAAATGTTTTCTTTTTTCTACTAGACGAGCTTTATCTCAAGACAATTACTAATTCAAAGGTCTTCAGATTTTTCTATTTGTACGTGAAGAAAAGAAAAAGGACTGGACAGGACGCTCTATGAGAGGAAAGACAATACTCTACACTCTTAAAAGGGTTCCTCCAGCTTTGTGACTAGACGGTCACAGCCTTCGCTCCGCTCAAGCCCAGCAAGCCTAGAGGGGACTCGCGGGGACTCGCGGGCGCTCGAGGCCCCGCGGCAGGTGCGGTGGCGCCTGCACCCGAGCGCGCTCCCCGCGGGTCCGCAGGACGCTCGCGCTCCGCAACCGCCGCCCCTGCGCCCGGCCCCACCTGTCCACCCCACCGACCCACCTGCCCACTCCGCCGGTCCCGCGCCCCGCCCCGCCGACCCACCTGCCTGCCCCGCCGGGCCCCGCGCCCGCCCCCGCCGCGCCGCTGGCTCCGGCTCCCGGCCGCAGCGCCATCTTGCTCGGGGCCGCCGCCGCGCCAGCAGCTGTCAGCCGAAGACAGGCACTTCCGGGGCAGACACCGCCCCACTAAGTCGGGGCCGACGACGGGGCGGGGCCGCGTACCCACGTGACTTCATGGCCCCCGAGCACGAGCGGCGCGCCCCCGCTACATGCTGCAGGAGTCACAGCACTGCGGCTGGTGTACTTTGCAAACCCGGATCTGCACTAATGCACACAGTAGGTCCTGATATAACCAAATGATGGATGCTTTTCTGCTGTTCCTTTACACAGCAGTCGGATCCTAGAGGGCCTTTACAGCTGTTTCCCTTGGCACTCTGACTCTCTTCAGCATCCATCTCACACACACTGACCGTATCTTTTACTTAAGTAAGCCAACCAAGAGCACTCATGAACCCAGTACACACGAAGAGGATATCCTCCAAGGTGTCCTACTTGTATGGTCGATTTTGCCATAGTGAGTCACAAGTGCATGCTGAACCCCTAATCAAGCTACCTGGAAGTAAAATGTGTTCAAGTAAAGTTTGTTAAGCTTCTGCTGAGACAACTATAATAGGTTATTAGTTTACTAGACCAGTTAGTTTTATGTGCATTTAATATTCTGATGTCCCTGAGTTACTACTGCTATTTTAGAAATGAGAAAAATCAATCTTGAAAGAAGTTCTTGTAATATGCTCAGATCTTGGAGCTGCAAGCAGTGTGTCCACACCAGTGTGTCCTCAAAGTCCTTGGTCCTTTAAGTAGGACCACGCCCACTATTTGTGGGATCTGTTTTCCTTTTTTTTTTTTTTTTTTTTTTTTGGTTTTTCGAGACAGGGTTTCTCTCTATATAGACCTGGCTGTCCTGGAGCTCACTTTGTAGACCAGGCTGGCCTTGAACTCAGAAATCCGCCTGCCTCTGCCTCCCAAGTGCTGGGATTAAAGGCGTGTGCCAGCCACCACGCCCGGCTGTTTTCCTTGTTGTTTGGCCTTGTTTGCTATTTCACTCTTCCTCTTCCCTGGACAAAGCTAATGTTTATATAGGAGAGTCCTCACTGATGTATAGGAGTTTAAATCCATTACTGACCCTTTGACAAAACAAACTGATACAAGTTTTGTAGCTACTTCATGGACTGGGTGGTTGCTCAGAAAAGAATGAAGAGAAAATAACTGAATGGAGGTTGTCAACGTGATCTGTTATCGTCTCTATCTGCACCCGTCCAAGGACATTGCCCATGTGTGTTAGAGTCCTGCTCAGATGCATTGAGATCACAGTCCCAGACCACATAATCGTTTCTAGACCTCAGCACTGCCATTAGTCATAGGAGTGGTGCTGTAACAAGCCATGTGGTCCTGAAAGAAAAATAAACTTAATGCTTGCTGAAAGAGTATCTGCTGTGAGTTTACAAAGCTTCAGAGATAGGCACTTTTAGTCTTAAAACTCAGGAAAAGCTGAAGGTCTAAAATGAAAACGCAGCTGACAATGGTTTCAAGTGTATACCCACTTCAGGATACACAGACTCAACTCTCTGCAAGAGCAAAACAATTACAAACTCTTAGTTTTTACTCTCTAGAGCAGTTTATTTAAATGAAGCTTGATTTTTAAAAATTAAAATCTTTGATCTATTCAAGAGTCTCATGTCTGTATTCTCAATAGTAAAGGGGCTGAAACAGGAGAATTGCTGTGAGTTCCAGGCCAGTCTGGGATACAGAGATCCCTTTTCAAAACAAATACACATTTAAAAGGAGGTCTCCTGTGCTGATTTTAGACTAAAGCATCAACTGCCTAGAGTAAAGGAAACAGGCTTAATTCAGTTGCTGGCAGTCACCTACATTGCAGTCCTGTGGCAGCACAGGCCCTGAGAAATTCTAGGCTCCAGTCTTAAGTGCTTCAACTTGCACCAAGCCTTTTTTATTCCACTGTACAAAGCAGTTAATTATTAAGAAAAACCTGCACACTGTGCACTGCCTTGGTCCAAATGATCACAGTCCTGTCGAGGGTGGATGAAGCTCATCAAGTCTCAGCAAAGATAAACATCTGAGACAATGAAACTAGGTGTATCGTGTAACGGGAATGTTCTTCCTTATCAGGATAGGATAGAGTGCTATCAGCTTGCAAGCAGTCATCTTGAGTGGAAAGAGACAGGAAAGAACATGGTTAAAAGATGGAGAATGAAGTCAGACAGGGAGAGGCTGATCATAATCTTACAATTGCAACACTATGACAGCTAAGAATGAGCTTCCTCCCGAGTGCAGTATAGGTAAATTTCAACAGACCGAAGTTTCCAATCCTCTGGAATTTGGATAACCACAGATGGGGGACCTCCTTACTGTGGCTCATACCACAAAGGAACATTAAAGGGAGTGTGCTCGGCTCCTTCCTGTGTCTGGCCTGTGCTGCTGCCCGTATGCATCCCACACACCGCTGGCTCTCCATGCACACAAGTGTGGATGGTGCACTCAAACTCAAGGTTTTATTTTAAAATTCTGTTCCAGATGCCTCTCCACAGCATGCATCACTTTCCTTCACACTTGAAGGGCAAAATCCTTCAGAGTTCACCACATTTGGGTGTTATTTTAGCATCGGCTCTTGTTCTTCTATAAGAAGTATCACTCCGGATTCAGGCAGAAATGTCAATGCCTGTTTTTTCCAATGTATAAATCCCACCTACAAAGTGAAGCTTGGTGCATCACTACCTCAGCACCATTCTGTTCCCTCGTATCCTTGTGGATTTCAAATGCTTGGTAAAGATGGTTGTAAGTACTCCATGAGAATCCATGCTGGGCTCATAAGTTACACTGCAGGGATCGCCTTCTAAGGTGTTTATTTTTTAACTTTTCTCTTTGAGAGTTTCTTTCTTCTTGCTGTTTTGGCCAGCAACCTTTTTCCTAAGAAAAGTAAGACATACTGAATTAGAAATTCCATATGAATTTACTTCTATAACTGAGGCTAAATAAACATGTGCTAAAAGTTACTGCTCAGCAAAGCATCTGAGGAACCGGGAACAAAGATGTTTCCTATGTCTCTGCCTAGCATAAAAATCACTGTCCATAGGAAAAACCAACTACACCCTACATAGCACCAAGGACAGAGTTTGGTCTTGACGCAGTGTTTCTGTGGTAAGTACTGGACGCTGCTGTAAGTGTTGTTTGCACATGCACTTTCAAATAAGACAATGAGGCAGGATGGATAAAACCTGCTGGTCATCACACATTAGACAAGCAACTTGCCCAAGTCACCCAAGAAAGTTCCTATTAGAATCAGTTTTTAGGCTCCAAATCCAAATCCACCCATCACCACACCAGGCTGGATCTAGACATTGAGAGATCGGGTTCCAAGATTAACGTGGAAGCTGAGCTGAAGACATAAACTTATACACCCCAAAGCAACCTGTATCTGTAGTGGAGAAGGAACATGAACTAGATCATGATGGATCTTGTTCTTATGTTTAGATAGACGGTCTTTAAATTAGAAGTAAATGGAAAGAAAGCATTAAGTATGTGGGTGATACCACAAGACTTAACCAGCACTTCCAAGGCTTCTTGTAGCTTAGTTTTAATAAGCCCAAAAGAATGCTATAAACACAAAACATTTAAAGTGTAATTATCCAAAATAGTGTTTAATAATAATAATAATAATAATAATAATAATCTCCTGTATCCTATTCAAATTCAATGGTCTCCATGTTATGCTACATCTGACTTTCAAGCTCCAGAAGAGCCTCCACTGGCTTCTACCTGAGAGACATCCACTTGTAATCTTAAGAAGTAAGACTCTGACAGGTGCCTAACAGCCCTTATGATATTCCAGACAAACTGTCTGCCACACAAAAACTATACATACACATAAACGCATGTGTGTGTGTGTACACACACACAGCCCTACAACACTGTATTAAGAATTTATAAAACTGAGAAAGTACCAGTGAAATTTAAACTATTAAGCTTCCAAATCTTTATAAGTTTGTGGTGTGTATTCTTCTACACTCAATCTTGAGAAAACACAAAACTCTGGGACACCCTGTGCACTGCCAACACCTGGAGGGAACTTTGTATTTCCACAGCACTAGAATGCTGTGCAAGCCTCTTGTTCTGCTTACAAGGGTGGCACAAACGGTTTCATGTGATTGATCACCTTGTTTGTTCTAAAGACCTAAATCTCACCTGTCTTTTGACACATCTACCTCCTTGAAACCTCCTGTAACTATACCAGCCCCCAAGACCTTCCCCTTATATAAATTCCTTTGTTTAAAGTCATCTAATGTTCTCATATGACTTGTTTTACATGCATTTCTCTATCTCACCAGCATCTAGTTTCTAGTGAACTGTGCTCGTCTTATGGAACAGTCCACCTAATGGCTTTTCCACCCAATTTAAGGTAATGGAAAGTAGAATTAGCTTACTTCCCTAGGATGCTAACAACACCCTTAGGGGACACACAAACACAAACGTACACACACACACACACACACACACACACACACACACACACACGAACTGAAAGAGTCTATTAGAGCACATGCTATTCTAGTTCTGGGAAATTAGTGAAAAGCATCACCTTCTTTAATTAGGATAATGGAACTCAGAATATTCTGGCAAACCTCTACCAAGACATGTAGCTTCCTAGAATAGATAAAACATACCTATATGTATCCCACAAGACCTATGCTAAGTACTCAACTGTATGTATCCCATAAGACCTATGCTAAGTACTCACCCCCTTCCCCCAAAGAACCCCTAAGCTAAGCAGTAATTTTTAAAGGATACTGTGCACCTCTGCATAAGTCCTAAGATTATGATTAATATACAGACAGAAAATTTCAACACTAAAATATGCAAACTCCCAAATCAAAAGCATTCTGAAACACATTTTTACCATATCCTATAATGGATTACCTATGAATCCATTTTACTTCTGTAAATGTCTCTGAAGGAAAGCCATGCCTACTCTAACTATAGCAGCTCTCTTACCATCGAGGTACTTACTGTTTAGCTTGCTCTAAGAAGTACTTTGGAGTTGTACAAATGCTCTCCCTTTCCAGTGGCTTCTTAATCATTTTTTTCTTTTGTTTGCTGGAAGTTATGAAGTGAGAGAGGAAATAAAATAAACACAAGTTCATTTAGAAGTTAAAGCTAGCAGAGGCTCTTCTCATTTGAATGGCTCAGATCAGCTGACAGCACTTACAACTGTTTCAGGAAAACAACCTTAAAAATCACACTGGCTGTGATTAAATACATTCTGAGACAACCTCATGTTCTATGTCAATAAGCATTAAAGAATCTGACTCCAGATAATTAATCATTATTAATAATTCTAAGCATATTTCACTCACTGAATAATTTTTAAGAATCCAATTTCAAAGATGAAAAAGCTGAGAAGGAACTAATACATTCTAAAGTAAAACTTTTACTTTAAAAAAAGGCTTTAAAGGCATATCACCATTGGCATTAGAGTATGTTGAGGAGGACAAAAATCTAGAGTGTATGAAAGTAGTCTTTAAAAGATTCTACATGACTAGCAACAGGTGTAAGCTGCAACCTAAATGGCAGACAGACAGAGATGCCAGGTAAAATGTGGGAGGGGTTTTGAGGAAGGAAATTCTGACTAAAAGACATTGTGCAAAGTGAAATACTACAAAAAGACAACACTGTATGATCTGAGTTATAACCAGAACCAGGCAACAAAACAGTGGTTACCAGGACCAGGAAAGGGGAAGACGGGAGCTGCTGTTTAATGCACACAGTGGCGCAGTTCTGCAAGCAGAGTCCTGGAGACAGGTGCTGAGTACACAGGACAGTGAATCCAGTAAATGTCACTCAGCCACACACAGGAAACTCAAGGCAAGCCACACTACAGCCCTTTCACATTTTCATGCAGAGTGACTCCTGCTCGGCAGAGACTGCTCTGCACTCTGCCCTCCAGGAATGCAATATCTGATACAAAATTTCTTTAGCAATGCTGGGCAGCAGCAGAGAAGCAGAGCTCCAAGGAAGTCACTCAATAATGAGTGAGAGAGAAATACTCCAGCAAGGTGCGGTGATCCATGCCTGTAATCTCAGGAATTACAACAGTCAAGCCAGAAAGCCTGCTGTTTCAAGCCAACCTAAGTAAAGACTGAGATCCTGTTTCAAAAAACAAATGAAACCACATAAACCCTGAAAGTCTACAGTACACGAGGCTACTGTGCTAGGGTGTTTGGTAGATTAGATATGCTTAAATTCATTTTCTACCTTTTGGGGGGAGGGGATGGGGAGGGTTTGAGACATGGTTTTTCTGTGTAGCCTTGCCTGTCCTGGAACTTACTCAGGCTGACCTCAAACTCAGAAACCCACCTCCCTATGCCCCTGTATGCTGTGATTATAGGCATGTGCCGCCACTGTCTAACCCATTTTCTATTTAAAATACCTTCAGTTTACAATGAGCTTAGATGATCTTAAACCTGTTTTAACTCAAGATTAAAAACATGGGGCTGGAAGGATATCTCAGCAGTTAAGAGCACTTCCAGAGGTCCTGAGTTCAATTCCCAGCAGCCACATGGTGGTTCACCACCATCTATAATGGGATTCAATGCCATCTTCTAGCATATCTGAAGACAGTGACAGTATAATCATATACATTAAAATAAAGATAAAAACAGGAAAAAAATTGCCAGGCATAGTGGCACACACACCTTTATAATCCCAGTGTTTGGGAACGGGGGCAGGAAAATGTCTGTGAATTTGAGGTTAGCCTGGTCTACATAGTGACTCTGTCTCAAAACAACAACAACAAACAAAACAAAAACAAATCAACAAAAACAAGTAAAATTAAACAACACACCATTCTGGGATACACATTCTTAATCTACAAACTAAATAAAGGCAAGGAGGAAGAAACAAAATAGACAAAAAGCAAAAATGTGTGAAGACCCAGAGAAAAGGCTCTGAATAAATTTAAATGCATACCTTAGTAATTTCTGGAAACCTTTTATGTATTCAGGCACAGGACAACCAGCCTGCTGGATAACATTGGCAACACTGAAAAAGAAACCCACAAAACAGGAACACATCTCATTAATGTACAAAATTAGTCATGTACAAAACGCTCTGTACAACACAAAGGCACTAAAACTACACAAGACTATTCCAGCACAGTCTTCAGAGAGTACCAGTTACTGTCAAATCCAACCAGACTAGAGTCCTGAGAGAAGCATTCACTGGACTGAAATCAATATATGGATGAGTAACTTTAGGTAGCAGCTATTTCCAATCCTCAGTGAAACTAGAGGTGAACCTCAATTCATTAAGTGACAGTTCTTACTAAGGGCCAGACTGCAAGACTTCTACATAATGACCACTCATTCCTTGCAATGACTTTAACGTGGAAAATCCTACAAACCCCATCTCACAGATGAAAAACTAATGGCCATAGCTAACTGATATTGGAGTCACAAGTCACATCCTCATGGTTATTAAGCCCTTAGATCCAAGGAGGCTCTTGCAACACACCCCTCCATATAGACAAGTGAAAGCTGGTTAAAGCAAGACAAAGAGTGCGTGACAGAATGGAAGCTCTGAAGGCACATGTATAGAATGTACATGCTATCAGTTATCCTTCGACCAAAAATTACTGTAGGCAGCCAGAATACAGAGAACCCGGCACCTTTACAGCTGGGACTGGTGGCACAAGCCTGTAATACTAGCACGTGGGAGACAGAGGCAGGCAGACTGTGAGTTTTAGGCCAGCCTAGGCTGAACAGTGAAACCCTATCTCCAAAATCAGAAATCTGCATAAAATTCTATAATGATGGACTAAATTAAGACTAGAAAGTCTAAAAGTATATGATATCCAGACTTCAAAGGGCTACAATTGACAAAAATAAAATGTGTCACTAAAATATACTTTCCTCTGTGGCAAGTGATTCTGGGACTAAATTTAAAACTCCATCTGGTCCCAAATAACAGAACGATGCACCATGGTAAAAGAGTGCTGACTGGACTGAAAATGTCTAGAGACTTCGGTAACCCACAATCTTAGCAACAAGCCAAGAGTGATGGGTCACCCATAGCCCATGCTACTCAGAGACTAAATCAAGCCTGGGGTACACAGTAAGATGACTCCCCACCTTCATACCCCCTCCCCCACAATTATACAGCAACTAGCACTGCCCAACTCTGGTGAGTTCTGAAATCTAAAACTAAATGTTCCACTGTCAACACTTCCAAATTCTAATAGAGGAAGTGCAAAAACATCCTCCCTGGATTTCTCCCCTGATTCTTGGCCTTAAACTTCTGTCAATCTACTTGGCTCTGCCTCCCAAGTACACGAAGATTACAGGCAGCAAGCCTCACACCCAGCTCATGGCTAAAATGTAGTTAACTAATTAATATATCAGTAACAGAATGTTTCTTAAATTTTCGGATGGTGGGGTGGTAGGTGTGATGTTGGAATCAAACATCCCAGCCCCTAACTTACCTTCTTAGCAATGGTTTATCATCTTCAGTGAAAAATGTAACGGCCTTTCCCCTATTCCCTGCTCTTCCAGTTCGACCTAGGAGAAACCAGACCATGAAAATAGCTTTTTTGTTTGTTTAAATGGAAGCAATTCTCCAGGTTCACATAAAGGACTTTGGGGTTTGAAGAGATGTCTCATTGGGTAAATCACTTGTTGCACAAACAAGAGGAGAGGAGTTCAAAGCCTCAGAATCCATATTAAAGGCAGAGCAGTAAGAAATGTCTGTAATCCGTGTTGATATGTTAAGATGGGAGGTGGAGATGAGGGACTCCCTGAAAGCTCGCAGGTCACTATCCTGACATAATGAAAGACACTTCCTCAAACAACTGCAAAGTTGAGGACTGACACCCAAGGTCTCCTCTAACCCCCACACCATCGGCATGCTCACACACATCATTACATAAGAAAATGCAACCTCTTCACCCCCCCAAAAGTCATTGGATTTTCACAGCATCAAAAACCAATGATGTATGTCTAATGGGAATGGTAGAGGTTCTGAGAAAGAAATGTATGCAACAAGGACATGAACACAAAGGCTCACCTATCCTATGGATGTACTCCACTGAGCTGGTGGGGAAATCATAATTGATGACCAGGTTTACACCTTTAAAGTCAATCCCTCTCGCAAGTAAAGCGGTACAAATAAGAACCCAGATTTTTCCTGCTCGGAAGCTGTGGACTGTGTTATCTCGCTGGTGAAAGAAGACACATTAAATGTTTTAGTACCAGCCTACATGGCAAACTGGCAGTGCATGATGTTTGTAGTACAGTTGACTTTCTACCTGCTGCTGTGTTCTTTCCGCATGAATGACATCCACATTAATACCTTCATATATGAGCTCATGGAAAAGTTCTTTAGCTCTTTCAATGGACTGAACAAAAACAAGAACAGGTGGATTGAAACCCTAGGAGAAAGAAGTAAAACTCAGCATATATAACTTGCAAGAAAGAATACAATCAATCTCATAATATGTCCTCAGTTCACAAACATCCCATTCAATTTAGTATATTGTCCTGGCAAGCTTTACTTCAACCTGACATAACTGTGGGTGGTGCCATCTCTAGCAGGTGATCCCAGGGGCTATAAGGAAGTAGGCTGGACAAGCTATCGGAAAGCAAGCCATTGAGCAGCATCCCTCCATCGCCTCCCCATCAGTTCTGGTCTTCGTGTGCCTGCTCTGACGCCCCACACTGATGGACTCTGATGTAGAACTGTGAGCTGAAATAAATTCTTCTTCCCTGAGTTGCCTTTTTTTTTTGGTCAGTGTTTTATCACAGCAATAGAACTTCTAAGATATACACTTCTATTGCCAGTGTCTCAATATGCCTCCATCTTCCTCACCATTCATTCTCTACAAAGAGTTTTCATTGTCCTTGGACAGTATTTCTTATCTCACTAATTCCAATAAACCTGCCTTCCTATAATAATGTATGCCCATGCTAAAACCACTACCTCTTAGCCCCAGAACTTTGATTCTGATCATACTGTAAAAACTGTGCTTTTAATTCATTGCTTACTCCAACTTTAGAATCTTCCTGTATCTTTAGTTATAGTTGTTTCAATATCAATATAAACAAATAAAAAAATCCCCACTCCCTAACAGAATCAAGAAACACCTGAGCATCAGCTAGGAGCTCTCAGCACTATATGGTCACATCTCCTGTCATCTTTGAGATAGAAAATGGAACAGTTCAAATCCCTAGGTTGTCAGGTCAGAAGTCCATGTCCTGGCTCCTGGGATGTACAGACGCCTTTCTTCTCCATCTTCCAACCTTCCTAATCGCTCTACCATTAAGGCAGTAGATATATTTGTGCTCACCTATAAAAATTAATTTAAAAAAGCAGGCCTACCACTTGTACTTTTTTGCTTTCTTACCCTGAACCCACATATATATATTTTTTTATGTGTATGAGTTCTGCTTACATGTATATATGTGACCATGTATGTACCTGGTGCTCAGAGGGGTCAGCAAGAGTGTCAGGTACCCTGGAACTAGAGTTAGAGATGGTTATGAGGCACCATGTGGGTGCTGGGACTTGAACCCAGGGTCTCTGCAAGAGCTGTCAGTGCCCTTAACAATTAAGCCAACTCTCCAGTCTTTAAATTTTCTCAAGACGGCTCTACTCAGTACTTATTTTGGGATAAAAAAAACAAAAGCAGAGCGAGGGCATCACCCACTCCTCAGTGCCCCAGGTCATCTCTAGTGAACCAGCAGGGATGAGAGAGAAGGACACACGGACAGGTAGATGTGAACTCGGGGCATCACCAGAGAGGATCAGAAGCCTCTCCAAGCACCGGATCACTAAGACTGAATCAACACTAAACACAATGCAGGATGATAATAAAATGTGAGTGACCTTTACCAGATGTCCAGAGTACACCCCAACACACCTTTTTAACAAGTTCTCTCATGGCCAGAAGTTTTCCAGTCTCAGATCCAACAAAGAGAAGCTCTTGTTCAACAGTTTCGACTGCAGAATTCCTGAGAAGAGAACCATCTTTTACAAATCAGATTGTAGCTAGGCATGCTGGTGAGGAACTACAATCCTGACACACCTGTGTGTGTGTGTGTGTGTGTGTGTGTGTGTGTGTGTGTGGCCAAGGCTCTGTGGTCTGCTGGGACTAGATGTAGAAAAGCTTTGTTGTCTAAAAACAAAACAAAAAGCCCAAACCAGCCAGGGATGGCACAGAGCTTTGTTATAGGCTCTTGCCTTGTAAATGGGCCAGCCTGAGACTAAATCAACTCCCAACAAGTGTCCTCTGAGCACCATGTGTGCATCTGTGTAACTTTCCCAAGTCTGTCCTTCCACACATGGGTTCTGGAATCGACATCAACAGCAGGCTTGGTGGGAAACACCCACTGCTGAGCCGTCCTGCCAGCCCATGCTTTTTCTTGGTCATTTTAAAAACTGAGGTAGTGTATTTATTTAGCATGAAATGCTTATCTACCTCAAACCCCTTTCCAGCGCTGGAGAATGAAACAGAGATCTCCTGCTATATAACTGCTCTATAAATCACTGAACTACATCCCCTGGTGCTTATCAAACTCATTTTTGTGCCAGAATTACTTATCACGTGGCTAAGAACGGCAGTAGGACCAAGCAGTCCTACTTAAATATTCAGAGAAACTAAGTATGGGTGGCCACAGAGTTGATGGAGTCTTTTGTGAATGAATGAATGAACGAATGATGCTGGGCTGAGTAAGCAGGCAAGCATTAGGATCTTCACCGTGTAATTCTGAAACAGCCTCCATCTTAACTTTGAAAAGCATGTTTCTATCAGTAAAGCTTCTGTCACTTGACAGTGTCACACTAAAGGACTACTCCATTGAGTCAAAACAGAATAGAGCAAAACCAAAACAAATTGCCCCAGTCCCCAAGGCCAGCAAGTGGGATAATGAGAAAGAACAAGTGTTTACCTCGCTCCAATGGACACGGACACGACGTTGTCCAGGTTGAGCTTGCACCACTGCTCAACGTCGTATGCAAAAGTTGCACTGAACATCGCTCTTCTGACCTTGGGGGATGTGCAGGCCAGGAAAATGGAAGCCAGCTGGTCTCTAAACCCAGTTTTGCCATCTTCAAACAGTTTGTCTGATTCATCTACTACCAGCCACTCGACACTAATGAATAGCAAAACAAGCTGTGGTTACAGAACTGAAAAATCCAGGACCCTTCCGCCAAACTGTCAGTATACATGAAGAAAAGTCCAACAACAATGCCACTTTATCAAATGAGAAAAAAATGTACAAGGAAAGTGACCATAAAACCATAATAAATATGACTCAGTCACCTACTTTAAATCCTCAAAGACAGGCCACATTAGCAGTAACAGAGGGGACTCCTTCAGGATCCCTTTGCCGTTGCTAAAAGATGTGAAAAGGTCTCAGGAAGCTGTGTACTAACTGTTTATTCAAGTGTGTAGTTTTCTTCCTAACCAGTTAACTCCCAGTTTTCTGCTATATAATTCAAACAATTATTCTCAGCACAACACTGACATAGCCGGCAGATAGTGTGCACCACAGGACAGTAAGAAAAGTAACCGAGAACAAAGTAACCATGAGGGGTGACACTGTTAATCCAAAAGGATCCAATTATCTAGACTAGGTTAACTGAGGTTAGAAGACCCACTCTACAAGCTGCACTAAGGGTGGGATTCAGACTGAATAAAAAGGAGAAAGGCAGCTAAGGGTCAACAGTAATCGCTGTCCTGCTTCTAACCGTGGATGCAAGGAGTCCAGGCCTCATCTTCCTGTCCCAGTGCCACAGTGAACTACACACAGCAAACAGCAGTCCTTCCTCCTTCCCTTCAATTTCGGTTTGTCAAATAATCAGTCACCGTAACAAGAAAACTAATAAAATAAGCAAGTCAATGAAAGACATGAGAACGTTGTACCTTGTTAGGTCAATCCCTGGTGGATCCTGCTTCAACAAGTAGATCAGTCGATTTGGAGTAGTCACAAGGATATCTACAGGAAAAACAAGTGAGAGAAATTGCAAAAATAAGTTGCATTCCTTACAGTACAGAATTGAGCCTTCAGAATTTCAGTTAATAACCTTAAGTAGGAAGGGAAGAGCTGTTAACACAAAAATCAAATTCTTGTAGTAATCAATATGCATTTCCCCTCCACCATAGTATAACCCTCCCGCCTTATCTCTATCTCTGCTCTCTTTATTACAAGCCGAGCAGTTTCCTCAGCCTGGGACTTAGTCTTGCTGTGTAGTTGAGACTCCCTCAAACCCCTGGTCATCTTGCCCCTGCTTGAGGGTCAGGTTAGTAAAGCCAAGGCCTGCTTTATAGACACTAGGCAAGAGCTGCACCACTTGACTATCCTTGCAGCCATTTCAACTTCTAAGAGACAACTCTACATCACCCTAAGGACAGGCTGGCCTTAAAATGTCTTTGATCCTCCTGGCTCAGTGATAAGACTGCAGATGTGTGCCACCATGCTTGGCTTGAAAAGTTTTAAATAAATTCTCAGAGCTCAAGTTAAAAGCAAATTCTCTGGTTCACAGAAGGGAGACAAGTAATCCAATCATATCTGCCAAGGCATTCCCATGACAGATTAGAAGCCAAGGGCACAGAGGTAGGATTGCAAATCCTAGCACTGCCGACATGGTGAGTCACCTGACTTTCTGCAGACTTGTCTTGGGCATTGAGGAGCTTAACAGTGTTTCTAGCCTCCACCTACAACGAATGTCCCTGTGCTGACTGGTAGGACAATCATCTGGGACACAGGTGCAGGTCAACAACTACAAATGTCCCTGTGCTGACTGGTGGGAGAATCATCTGGGACACAGGTGCATGTCAACAACTACAAATGTCCCTGTGCTGACTGGTAGGAGAATCATCTAGGACACAGGTGCAGGTCATTTGAGTGAAAGAGGGAGGAAAGTCTATGTTCAGCTTCCTTGGAAATAACTAATGAAAGCAGGGCATGGTGGTGGCACACACCTTTAACTCCAGCACTTGAGAGGCAGAGGTGGGTAGATCTCTGAGTTCAAGGTCACCCTGGTCTATAGAACAAGTTCCTAGACAGTAGGGACTACACAGATAAACCTGTCTCAATAAAATAACTAATTAGGGGTTTAGAGATGTGCCTTAGTTGGTGTAATATTTGCTTAGCATGCACAGAAATCTGGTTTGATTCCTAGCATTACATAACCTGGATGTGGTAGTATACATCTGTGATCCTAGCTAGCACTTAGGAAAGTTAAGCCAGAGGGTCAGAAGTTTAAGGTCATTTTCAACTAAATAGATTTGAAGCCAGTATGAATTACCTAAAACCCTGACTTAAAAAAAAAAAAATTAGAGCTGGGCGTGGTGGCGCACGCCTTTAATCCCAGCACTTGGGAGGCAGAGGCAGGCGGATTTCTGAGTTCGAGGCCAGCCTGGTCTACAAAGTGAGTTCCAGGACAGCCAGGGCTATACAGAGAAACCCTGTCTCGAAAAACCAAAAACCAAAAACCAAACAAACAAAAAAATTTTACACACACACAGGGTTCGCTGTCTCTCACCCGATTTGCACTGTAACAACTTTTATATAGCAATTAGGACCCTTATTATTTCCAAATCCCTTACATACACTAAGCAGGAAGTTCTTACCAAACTTCTTAGATGATTTAGGTCCAAATTTCTTAGCTGCTATTGCAGCTTTGTGGATCATATGTATCCTGAATCCTGTACCCTCAGATATTTTAATTAATTCTCTGTGAATCTACAACAAAGAGATGAAAGAACCAACGTTAAGACACTAAGCCTGGGCACACAGCTTCTTTTATGCCTTTGGTGTCCCTATTACCAACCCACAGAGGAAACCTGCGGTGCGCTGCAGGATGGCCTGGAATGCTCAAAGACCTGATGGTTTCCTCAAGGTCCTAATCCACTTCCATGAAACAAAAGCAAACACCTTCCATCTGCTGCAGTTTCCAGTGTGAGATGTCCTACCACACACTCAGCTGTGTGAGACAGGGTCTTACGGAACTAAAGCTGTAGACAACTGTGGAGTATTGATCCTCTTTCCTCCACCTCCCTGTGCTGGGATTACAGGTGTGAGTCACCACGCCCAGCAATCTTTCACTTTTCTAAATGAGCAAAACAAATCTCAATATATCGCTGTACCCTCTCAATCTTAAAGATCTGGGAATCTTTATCAAAGAAGCATAATTGTCAAATCACATTTTAGAAAACTCTAGACATTTACAAGGCAGCCCATATGCTGTATTATACAGAGTACACTCTATTGAGAGCTTTACAAACTTAGCAAGAAAGATATCAAAGCACACACAAAGCATTCTCTCAAACTCTAAGTCATACCTGGCTTGCAAGTTCTCGGGTTGGGGATATAACCAGGGCTCTAAAGCCTTTATTTGTGGGTTGTTTCAGCTGCATTAAAATGGGGATGCTAAATGCCAACGTCTTCCCAGATCCAGTTGGAGCAGAAGCCAGAAGTTCCCGACCCTAACAACAGAGCACAGGAAGTACACAGGACAAGTTCATCAAGTTTTCAGAGCCTGGTCAGACAACATGAGCAGTTATGAAAACAACATATAAAACTGAACGAGGTAATCCCAACTCACACCCTACCACTTAAAACTGAATGAATTAATCCAAGTGTTCACACCCTACCTACTTCTCTAACTGTCCCCATCTATTTTTTCTCTAACACCCCACCCTCGCTACTGTCGCCCTAACAGTGTTAGCTAGAGCACCTCTACTAATGTGCATTTGAATGGTAAGCACCAGGACAACTAAAGCCCAGAGAGAATCAGAACTACTATTGCAAGTTTTCTTTCCCATTAAACTCTGTTACCAAAGCACATAATACAACTGACCCTTTACCGGAGTATCTGTACCATTCAATCCCCTTGGGATGAATTTATTAAATAACATAGCGAGTGAAGGTTAGAATTTTGTGGTGACAACCTAGGTGACAAGAATATAACACTCTTCAAAGGGGTCACTGTAATTTTTAAAGCCTAAGCTGAAATGGTAGAAATAACCTAAGAGGAAAGTAAATGCAAATTCAATAAATGTGAGTTAATAAAATCACTCAAACCTATGAGTTTATTCTCATTTCAGTACACAAAGCAAAGAACTAATATAATGGGGTGAAAAGATAACGCATATCCTCATATCTTTCCTCTACCTTAATTGAAGGCCAAGTTGATTATTTGCAAATGGAGAGAGGGAAGAAGAGAGAAAGGAGGAAGGGAGAAAAGGAAGAGAGGAGAGGGAGGTAGGAACTTTTCACTGTCCATTTGGTTCTTTATTTTTGTAGACAGAGCTTCTCTGTGTAGCCCTGGCTGTGCTGGAATTCACTGTGTAGACCAGGCTGGCCTCGAAGACCAGCCTACTTCTGCCTCCCAAGTGTTGGGAGCAAAGGTGTGTGCTACCACTGCATGGTTGTACCATTGTTAGTTTTTAAAGTCCTCAGAAAAATTTAGTTTCCAAACATTTTATCTAATTTACACTTCTATCAACGAGTGATTCAATATGCACATTGTTAATATATTCATACAGCAGAATGCTATTTAATAGCAGAGGTGTTGTAAGTTTCAAAAACATTAAGTAAAATAAGATTAGTGACAATCCTACCTGAAATCCCAGAAGTAACAAGCAACATGGCAATCAGAATTCTGTTCTGTTCTGTTTGGTTTTTCTGGGTAAGGAATGAATGAATGGGGCACAACAGAATTTTCTGTAGTGTACAGAAATGTACAGCTCTATAAGAACACTGTTCCGCCTAAACTGTGCTTAAAGTCAGTGTGCTTTATTGTATGTGAATGTTAATAATAAAGAGTATGGGAGACAGTGGGGAGACCAAGTTAGATTATGCATAAAGACTTTAAAAAGCATTTGTATTTCTGATGCAGTTTCTGGGCATTACAAACTCAACTAAGAAAGAAAAGACAAAACATAGTCTCCATGCTCAGATGGTTTAAATGCTACATGAAAAAGAATATCCAAGTGTCAGCCACAGCCACAGTACAGCACACACCCAAAGTACCAGCACCCAAGAGGCTAGGCAGTAGGATCATGGATTCACACGCATGCACACACGCACGCACGCACACTCGCGCATACACACACACACAGACAGGAAGGAGGGGAGGGGGAGGAGAGAGAAAGGAGGCACTGATAAAGGAAATGACAGCATCTACTTGTAATGAGCAGGTTTTATATGGGGGTACAAACGCTTGAGACGGGCCTTCAATCAAATGGAAGACTTAATAGGGGACTAAAGGTGGAAAGGATTTCCAGGGGTCAGGAAGAGAATGAAGATGCAGAAGAATGTTACAGGCATCTTAGATCTTCACACTCACATGCAGCATAACTGGAATGGCTTGCATCTGAATTGGTGTGGGCACTTGGAAGCCTGCGTCTAGAATATTCTGGAGCAATCTAGGACTGATTTTATATTCTTGGTCAAGTTGCTGAAACGTAGCAATTGGGTCAGGAAGATCAGTTCCTTGGACATGTATCTTGTGTTTGTTCCGAAAGAAGTTGACCTATAAATTGAGACAAAGGAGCCAACATGTATACATCAATAGTAACAACAATCTCAGATGCTTTCCAACAGCAGTAACAATTCTGGCATAAACTATAGCAACAGGAGAAGCTTTCTGCTTAAATACAAGCCCACAGTCAATACAGACACTGAGTACATTTCATGGTATTCACAGCTAGAGAATCTGCACAAATGATGGGGCCCACCTATCTGTGTGCTCTGTAATGTGTTTCTGCCACACTTCTTATATAACTTTATAGAAACCTCTAGAAGGCACGCTCTGAAATTATGTTTTCAATCTGGTTCTTAGCATACAAATGCCAGTGCTTTTTAATACTTTAAAAATAAAAACAGGCCCAATAGCCCTTGTTTTTGTTTGTTTGTTTGTTTGTTTGGTTTTTTTTTTTTTTTGAGACAGGTTTTCTTTGTATAGCCCGGGCTGTCCTGGAACTCACTTTGTAGACCAGGCTGGCCTCGAACTCAGAAATCCACCTGCCTCTGCCTCCCAAGTGCTGGGATTAAAGGTGTGTGCCACCATGCCTGGTGCCCTTGTATTTCTTAAAACTGAATGCCAAGGGTGCTGTTTAGTGGTACTGACTGGGCAACCTGTTCATCTGCTAATCCACAGACAGCCACATTTTGGTGTCTAGGTCACTGAAGCACAGCACTACAGTCTCTACCAGCCAAGTGGCAAGGGTCCAGGAAACAACAGATTCATTGTTCTTTCATGTCCTGGAGCCTTATCACAAATTACCTTCCTTAAGAACTTTATCCCTCTATAGGTAAAGTGGCTTGGAAGGTAGAGGCAGGAGAATCAAGAGATCCATGTAGGCCACAACAAAAAGAATCCTAACCCTGTAATCCCTCCCAGAAAAAATAAAAGCTTTTAAACCATAAGTTCAACACTGAAGAGAAAGGGCCAAATTTTAGGCTTATCAAAAGGAGTTAAGAAATTGGAATTAGAGCCGGGCATGGTGGTGCATGCCTTTAATCCCAGCACTCGGGAGGCAGAAGCAGGCGGATCTCTGAGTTCGAGGCCAGCCTGGTCTACAAAGTGAGTTCCAGGACAGCCAGGGCTATACAGAGAAACCCTGTCTCGAAAAACAAAAAACAAAAACAAAACAAACAAAAAAAATTGGAATTAAAAAATAATTTATGTATATGAGTGTTTTTGCTATATGTATGTATGAATGTATTAGCATCACATGTGTGCCTGATGACTGCAGAGATGCCTAGAACTGGAGTTACAGATGGTTGTGAGCTGCCTCATGGGTACTGGGAACTGAACCTGGGTCCTCTGCAAGAGCAGCCAGTATTCTTAACCACTGAGCCATCTCACCAGCCCAAGAAACTTGAAATTTTTTTTTTCCTCGTTCCGGTCAACCCTGCTCGCTCTGGTCTACCCCGCTCACTCCGGTCGGCCCGCTCGCTCTGGCCACCCTCCCCGCTCGCTCTGGTCGGCTCCGCTCGCTCCGGTTGGTCCCACTTGCTCTCTCTGGTCCAAGGATTTGTTTATTATTATTATTATTATTCTTAAGTATGCTGTAGCTGACTTCAGACGCACCAGAGGAGGGCGTCACATCTCATTACAGGTGGTAGTAAGCCACCATGTGGTTGCTGGGCTTTGAACTCATCACCTTCAGAAGAGCAGTTGGGTGCTCTTACCCACTGAGCCATCTCACCAGCCTCGAAATTTTTAATTATAGGCACATTATTACTCTTGAAACTTGAGGAGCTCAAGAATTCTTATACACATACACTACATATCTATAAACAACCAGAACGAAACTCTATCTGATCTTTCTATAACTATAACCAAGCACTCTGGCACTGCACAGATGGCTTCTGTCAGTCTTCATTAAAGTAAAACCTAAACAAATATAATTAGTTTTCCATCTTAGCAAAATAAATTCACAAACAGAATGTCCAATGAAACCTCTGTGTACATTTTGGGAGGTGAAGGTATTTTTCGAACCTTTTCCTTTCTGAGATGTTCCAACTTTCCTGAAGTTAACTTCTTCTCTCCACCGACTTTTTCATCTTGAAGCTTTGCTTCCACAGAGGATGTCCACTGTATAGCACCATCAAAGTCTTCTTGAGCAGGAACTTCTATATTTGAAACATCAAAGGTATCAAGTGCAACAGTATTAGGTGAATCAAACTGGCTACACTTCACACTAAACCAGAAAAGGCATTAGCAGATTCCACAGGGGAAGAGAAGTAAGTATATATAAGGCCAGGAACAGGAGAGCTGTAATATGGTGCAGACAGAACGCTGAGGCTCGCTCTCTTCCTTTTGTTGGCTGTGTCAGTTGTGAACATTAAGACTGTATGGGTCAAACAGGAGATGGACTGAGCGTACACAGGCTACAGGGCAGCCAGCTTGTTCATCAAACATCGAGATAGAAACTACTGGAATAGAGGAAGATTTCATGTGCAATAGCAATGAAATGACTATGCTTAGAGCTGTCCATATCATAGACACAGCAGCTCTTCCTGTATCTGTAAACACTGGCTCAATTAGAAGCAGACCTGACTGTCTTAGTGACCAGATTGGCCAACTTCAATGTTTGTATGGTAGAACAAATATGTGAGAACAATCTAAAAAAAAATTCTATGAGTAGTGAGCAAAGATCTTCAATGAATATTTTATGTTTTTTACAGAGTCTAGCCTGACCTTGAAACTACAGATCTTCCCTCCTCCAACTCTAGAGTGATGAAACTGTAGGCAAGTATTACTATGCCCAGGTTTCTAATTGATTTTTTTTTAAATGATTGGTATGGATGTTTTGTCTGAGTATCACATGTATGCCAGGTAACCAGGAAAACCAAAAGAAGGCATCCAATACCCTGGAACTAGAGTTATAGGCATTGTAAAGTGCCATGTGGGTGCTGGGAATTCAACCTGTATGCTTGGTAACAGCAGTCAGTGCTTTTAACTGCTAGGTTATCGCTCCAGCTCCTCTGTGGCATTATTAAGACATAATTTTTAATTTCACGGAGACACAACTGACATGCAGTGAAACTACATATATATTTAAGGTATATATTGGATTGGCTGAAGCTCAGCAACAGAATGCTTATTTAGCTTGTATGTGGTCCTAGGTAGTCCCCAGCACACTGTATGTGTATGATAATATGCCTTGGTGGTCTATCCGCTGCTCTAATTTCTGTTTGTTTTTAGATGTAAGGCTAAGTAAAGGGAGAAACACTAGCATGGGAACACAAGGGCAAACCAATCAAACTGCAGAGTCCAAAGAAAGTCTAAAGGAAAGGTGGGAAATAAGTGTATCATCAGTTGTAAGCCAGAAGGTGGTAGCCAACGTCTTTAATCCCAGTGCTTGGGAGGCAGAGGCAGGTGTGAGTTTGAAGCCAGTCTGGTCTAAGGATGATCTCAACTTTCAGACCCACTATAGGCTATACAGTGAGATACCACTGAAAAACAAACACAAAGCCATGGGAAAAGACTAGCCTTGAGCTCAGAGACAAGGCCTGGCTGTGGAGTCAATTCTATTCTTCCACCTTTGTATGGGTTTTGGGAATCAAAGTCAGATCAGGAGGCTTCTGTGGCAGTATTTGTACCTGCTCTTCCGTCTCCAACCACAGGGAGATTGGGAAGCCTTGTCATAAATAAAAAACCCAGTACAGACACAGGTGTGGGCAGTCACTCTTCAGTTATCTATTCTAAGGAAGTGATGCATACCTTTTCACAGAGTACCTCCACTTTGGGATTATTATCCTCCAGAAATAGCAACACCTGCCCAAAAGGCTATGCATGGCCATCATTGCAGTAGCAAGTAACAGCCAGTACCCAGGTGTAATCCAGATGGCATCAACAAAGAAACGGTGTTGTGTTGTCTGACTTATCAGCTTGCACCGTTTTTGGGACTGGAAAAAAAAATTTACAGTAAGCCAATACTAACCTGAAACCATCTTCTTTCTCTTTTTCTTCTTGGGCTCCTTACTCCTTTCCAACAGGCCCCCTTCTGTTTTCTCCTCATTTTGGGGCTCCTGGTGTATTTGCAATGCTCCACATTCATCTGAGACGGACTTCTTGTTTCCGAAGAAATCTAGTCCCTTCAGGACCTCCAAAGAATCGGAATCGAATTTTCTTTTCCCTACCTAAAACCCCAAAAGTTTTAAATGAAATTTACTGCCAGAACTGTTTCCATCCAACCGTGACTAGCTGTATGGAGGATGCAGGCTCAGTAATTCACCTTTTTAACCTTTTCAAACAAGATTCTGTTGAGCTCTGTAGTGTGTTTAGGCAAACAGAATCCTACCAACAACAACAATATACAACAACTTATATACATTTACTACATGTCAAGGATATTTATTAGATATTAAATTACTTCACCCTCACACCAACCCTACAAGGTAAATAGCAGTGAGACAGAAGAGGGGGAAAAAATCCAGGCATCAGCAAGTAACTTAGCGAAGATCTCAGAAGTATTCACTAGCAGACCCAGCATTTGATCCCAGAAATCCCTGCTCCAGGGTTCAAATGTAACCACAGCACTGCAGTCGGGATGAAGAAACACAGACATCACCCTCCACAAAGGCTGTTCTTTTACAGTAAGGTTTATGTTTAAAATGTTTCACAAGTGAGTCTGAACTGACTTCCTTTCATGCCCACTACTTCTTTAAGAAACCCCCGCATTTCAGGATCATACTTTTGGTTGGTTACTTAAAATGTCATTGGTTAGAGTGATGAAAAACCAAAAACCCAAACTCTTCGCTGCAGTACAGCTATCTGCACATTAAGTCAAACCTGAGTAGGTTACAGTCAAAGAGTGCTTTCTTAGTTTCTAAGAGGGGTCTCGGAAAGGATTCCAACGTTGTAAGAAGTTAGGGAACAAAAAGTGTCTGTGCCAGGCTCAACTGAGTCTACCGGGGCTCAGTAAACAGTCATTCAGAAGTTTGGGGTAAATCTTAGGTTAAGCTAAATCCCAGGAGGGAAATGCTCGGGGTGATCGGAGCCGGGCCTCGGGGTATCCAGCGCGCCCGCTGCCCGGTTGGTAACGGTCTCATTCTCCGGATCCCGCCCCTTCTCGGATCACTCGGCTCCCCGCGTACAGAAAGTACCTGGAATCGAGCAGCGTCTGCTGAGAACCGCTTCACGTCGAACTTGGCGCCGGCCCCAAGCCGGCGAAACAGATCGTAGGAATCCATCTTTACCCAGAAGGCACCGCGGCCTCACGGCGCCTGCGTTTACGACTTCCTCTCTGCGACTGCTTCCGCACAGGCGGTAGGCGGAAGTCGCTGCAGGAGGCGGAGCCTGGCTGTGACAGGCGTGGAAGATCTGTGAGCTGAGAATTCGTTCACAAAATCCCAAATCGACCCTTCTTGTGCGAGGGAGTGTTCTAGGCTATTAGTGATAGTTTGATGAGCAACGCGCCAAGATTCTGCATTTTCGGTTTCAGTTTAGAAAGGACAGAGATACCATTAACCAGTTACTGTAACTGAGGAAAATAGAAAGCGCTGTGAAGCAAATTAAAAGCTGTGACGGACCGAGAAGGGGTAGAAGCTATTTTAGTTAGATTGGTTAAGTTCAATCAAATGTTTGAACTGAGAAGGGGCCACTTTCCCAAGACATGGGAACAGCATTCCAGGGAAGAGGAAACCCATCTGAAGAAGGAAGCGGATCTGAAACCTTGTTAGAACAGGAGCCGATCTGAGTTGCTCTCCAGTGCCACAGAAAGAAGGAAGGGGGGGGGGGAGGAAGGAGGGAGGGGGGAGGAAGAAATGAGGAAAGGAAAGAAAATCGGAGTAGCTGGAGCTAAGTTTACAGGGGCAAACAAACCAGGTCTCAACGCTGTAACAAGGGCATGATGACATATTTAGATTTTAATCGAAACATGCTGCAAAATAAAAATTCATGGAAGGAGCAACTATCTTAGTTTATCCCATTTGATTTTTAGATTCATTTTTGTTGTGTCTGAACTACTCAACTTTTAAATTTTTGTATTACCTTTCTTCTAGAATGTAAGTCCACAAACATGAAGATCTATTTTTGCTTTATGATTGTATCCCTGGTTCTGTTTGCTTTCTATAAATGTTTGGTGAATGAATTCGTAAAAGTGCCATACGTGATTATTTGGAGTTATTTGGAGAAGGGACATAGAACAGATAAGAGTAGAAATGGGGACTAAAGTAGGTGCTGCCTTTATCTGGGTTGATAGCTATGCAAATGTGGATGGATGCCAGGCAGTGGTGGCTCACACCTTTAATCCTAGCACTTGGGAGGCAGAGGCAGGCAGATTTCTGAGTTCGAGGCCAGCCTGGTCTACAAAGTGAGTTCCAGGACAGCCAGGGCTACACAGAGAAACTGTCTCAAAAAACCAAAAAAAAAAAAAAAAAAAAAAAAAAGTGGATGGATTTGGGATACAGTTTGGAGATAGAGTTTAATGTACCTGATGGAGTTTGTGTAGGGTGAGGAAATGGATCCAAAGGTAGCTAAATACTACGGTTTGGGCTGGGATGATGGCATGCCATTTACTGAACTAAGAAGAAAGGAAGAGCAGCCTTTTGGTGAGAATGAGAATCATGGAATTGTTACGTTTGTAGACATGTAGATCTCTACTTGACATCCAGTTAGGTACTTGGACCCAAGAGTCTGAAGCTCGGGACTAAAAGCTGGAGAAACAAAACTGGGAGACATCAAAATATAAATAATACAGTGCATAGACTCAAACGTTGTATGTCTCTATCATGTGTAGATATATGATTTAGAGAGGAGAGGGGAAAGTTCAGTTCTAGTGAGACTTTCATACCGAAGCAGAGAAGATATGGAGTGAGCATAAGATGTCATGCAAATCTCTTCCCTGACTCCTCCTTACAGCTAACAGTGGGGACATCTTACTCTTTTACATATGTTTACTCCCCCTAAAAACAGTACTTTGAGGAGACTGGAAGATGGCTCAACAGGCAGACACCAACCCTGCAAACTTGATGATCTGACTTTGATCCTGAGAACCCATGCAAAAGAACAGATAAGGCTGTGAAGAAGTTTGTAGCACTTAGCTTACCCAAGACCAAAGTGTATCCAGGTTAATACAGTGGAGGTTCTGGCCTCTCCCATCCAGTCACAGCCCCATGGATTGATGGTTCACTAGAGGGTTAACCTCCCAGGAGTTGAGGAACGCCCTGTGGGTGGCCTTCCTTACTAGGAAATATTTAGCATTATACCAATGGCCAGCTCACTTTCTTCCTTCCAGAGAATAGATTTGTCTTGCTCATTGAATTTGTGCTCTATATCCTTTACTTTAAAAGCAGGGACTTGGAACTTCGTCTAAATCTTACAGAGATCCACCTTTGTCTGCCTCCCAAGTGCTGAGGTCACAGGCATGCACCACCACCCCTGGCCACGTTCCTCTATCTTAGCTTTTTTCTATTGCACTGCACTTAAAGCTCCACGTTGGTCCACAGACTTTGAAATTTCGGAAGCTGAGGCAATGTGTCATGACTCTAAATACATTTTCTGAGTACGAAATCTGTTTCATATTAAGTGGTCAATTTTTAGTCCCTCTCTCTCTCTCTCCCTCCCCCCCTCTCTCTCTCACGTGTGTGTGTGTGTGTGTGTGTGTGTGTGTGTGTGAATGTTCTGTGTGTGTTGAAGTGTGTCTGTGTGGTATATGTCCAGGCTTTTTGGAGTGTGCACTTTGGTGCATGCACATACACACATGTAGGTGCACATGTATGTGTGTGTCCAGAGACAAACATCAGATGTGTCTCCTCAACTGTACTTCCCTCTTGTTTGTATGTATATATATATATATATATATATATATATATATATATATATATATATATATATACCTGGCTGCCTCTAACTCACAGAAATCCATCAGCTTCTGCCTCTTTTTAAAAAAAGATTTATTTATTATATGTAAGTTCACTGTAGCTGTCTTCAGACACACTAGACGAGGACGTCAGATCTCATTACAGATGTTTGTGAGCCATGTGGTTGCTGAGATTTGAGCTTGGGACCTTCAGAAGAGCAGTCAGTGCTCTTAACCACTGAGCCATCTCTCCAGCCCCCCCTCTTGTATATTTATTAAATTTTATTATATTAATTTCATGTGTAATCATGCATGAGCTACAGCATGTGTGGAGGTCACAACCCAGCTTTCAGGAGTTGGTTCCGCCCTGTGGTTAACAGGAATAGATCTCAGGTTTTCCAGCTTGGTGGCAAGCATGTTTACTTGCTGAGCCAGCTCTCTGACCCTCCACATTTATTTTTAGGATTTATTTTATTTTATTGTTTGAGTGTTTTTGCTAGCATGTATGTATGGACACCACATTGGTGCCTGGTGCCCCAATGTCAGAAGAAGGCATCGACTCTCCTGGAACTGGAGTTATAAGTACTTTTGAGCCACTATGTGAATCCTGGGAACCGAACCCATGTCCTTCATAAGACCAGCAAGCGCTCTTAACCACTAAGCCATCTTTCCAGTCCCACGTTAATTTATTTACTTTTTCAGACAAGGTCTCTTTCTGAACCCAAAGCTTCCCCAATTGGCTGGACTTACTAGCCAATGAGCTTCAGGAATCCAATTGGCTGGACTTACTAGCCAATGAGCTTCAGGAATCCAGCTGTTCTCTAGGCTACCTCCCATACCCCTGGTGCTAGGGTTGTGGGCACATGGCACCTTGCTTTGTATATGGGTTTCCTGGTTCTGAACAGAAGTCCTCATGCTTGCGTGGCTGGTAACTTACCAGCTGAGCCATCTTCCCAGCTTTGTAAGTCTTACTGAGCTAATGAAATAGAACAAACCACATAAAGATCTCCATGAATTCAGCAGTGGACCCATTTCTTTAGTTGGTGCATTGCAATAATAGATTTTGGCAGACTGGAATGAATGAAGTCAAACGGGGGCCAGCTTACACCACTACTTGCCTCGACAGTGTCCAGCTGACTCATTAAGAGAGCATTTCCTCTTAGGGGGAAAAAAAACCAAAACTATTTCAAAGTATCGTCAATAAAAGTGGAGAGGAAATTGAATCCTGGTTCTGTGTAACTAGAATTTCTCCAAAAACTAGTATGGTGTGGTTGTTGGATACACATGGCCTCTCAACTGTAGCCAGCGAGAACACAACGTTTGTGCAACACCAAGGTGGCAGCTGCTTGGAACAGCTTGTTGTTAGGAACAGAACAACCACGCCAGAGCCTGAAGGGGTGTCTCAGAATATTTTTCTTCTTATACCCCTTGCATATCACCCAACAAGCTTCAGCGAGAGCATTGTTTTTATTTACAGTGTCCATCACAGACCATGGCCTAGGGGTGCAGAGATCACTTAGCCCATCTGTGTTCTCAAGGAGTAGAGCCTGCTAAGGTGTAGAGCTCCGAGTACCAAGACGTTTGTTCTAGGAACCGCAGTGGAAGCTGTAGGGATGGAAGGAGTTGTCACTGGGAGCTTGGAGGTGATGGATGGGCATTGTGGGACATTAGGATGGGCTTTGTAGAGAAGAACTTCTTGGCACAGCAGGCTAGGGAAGCAGTTCAGTTAGTAGATGGTTGCTTAGGATTCGCAAAGCCCTAGCATTAGTCCCCTTTACTAGGCATAGTGGCACATGCTATAATCCTGGCGCGGAGGCAAAGGGTCAGAAGTTGAAGGTCATCGAGCTGGTGAGATAGTTTAGCATGTGAAGGCACTTGCCATGGAGCCTGATGATAGTTCATCCCTGAAACCCACATGGTGGAAGAAGCGAGCAGATGCCCACAGGCTGTCCTTTTACCCCCCCACCCCCCACCCATGCACTCTGTGCCATGTACACATTCACAAGAAATAATTTTTTAAAAATAAATTCATGGCCATCCTTCAGTACATAGCCAGTCGAAGGCTAGCCTGGAAACTGCATGAGATGCTGTCTTGAAAATAAAAATTTTTTCTCCAATAAGTGTGATGAGAAAAGGTATTGATTCATTGATTGATTGATTGATTGATTGATTGATTGAAACAGGCTTTCTCTATGTAGTCCTGGCTGTCCTGAAACTCACTTTGTAGACCAGGTTGACCTCAAACTCACAGAGATCTGACTGCCTCTGCCTCCTAAGTGATGGGATTAAAGGTGTGCGCCACCACCTCCAGGGAGGTAAAGGTATTAAAACAGCCTCAGTGAATGTACAGAGTAAAAGAAATGGTCTAGTGTGTTTGAAGGTCTACTAATGGTTCCAGTGAGCTGGAAGCAAGTTTGCAACAAGACTTGGAACTGGACAGGGAGGTGGGTGCTTCCTAGTGAAGAGCTTTATGAACACTTGGAGGTACTGAGAATGTTCAGGGATGTTAAGCCATTGATAGAAACACTTCAAAAACTTAAGATCACAGCAATGCAATGGAGGCATGTTTAGAGTCAGTGAAACTGAACATGGTCCTCAGGGAAAGGAGCAGATCAGAAGCACATTAAGTACTGAGTGTGGCAGCTCGTGCCTGTAACCCTGGCACTCGGGGTGCTAAGGCAGGAGGGTTGCTGTGAGTTCAAGGTCAACTTGAGCTACAGAGTGAGACCACAGCATTCATACCAAGATCAGAGGACAACTCTGATGTCAATCTTTGCCTTTTGCTTTGTCTGCTGGCCTGGGAGCTTCTGGAGCTTCTCCTGTCTCCACCTCCGATCTCACTAGAGATGCGCTGGGATTGCAGATCCAGGCTGCCATAGCAGGCTTTGCGTGAGCTCTGGGGATTTCACTGAAGGTCCTCATGCTTGTATGGCAAATACTTTACTTACTGGGCCAACTCCCCAATCCTGAGTGGAGTTTCTAAGGGTTATTTAGAGAAAGGAATTGGTATGTGTCTCTAAGGAAAATAGAGACTCCCGAGCCATACTTTCAGGGCTTTAATTAAAATCTAGTTTATATAGAGGACAGTGGGCTATAAATAAATAAACCCAGCAGTGGCTAGCATGGCGAGACCACTCCTCAGCTTCTCTGAAGTTAAAGTCTTGATTCCAAAATCCCAAGATACCCAAGACTTCAGAATGCAGATAATGTCCTTCCTTCCTTCCTTCCTTCCTTCCTTCCTTCCTTCCTTCCTTCCTTCCTTCCTTCCTTCCTCCCTTCCTTCCTTTCTTTTTTTGTTTTTGTTTGTTTTTGTTTTTGTTTTTGTTTGTTTTGTTTTTTCAAGACAGGGTTTTTCTGTGTAGCTCTGGCTGTCTTGGAACTCACTTTGTAGACCAGGCTGGCCTTGAACTCAGAAATCCACCTGCCTCGTGTGCCACCACGCCGGGGTTTCTTTCTTTCTTTCTTTCTTTCTTTCTTTCTTTCTTTCTTTCTTTCTTTCTTTCTTTCTTTCTTTCTTTCTTTCTTTCTTTCTTTCTTTCTTTCTTTCTTTCTTTCTTTCTTTTTCTTTCGAGTCAACAGAATGCTCTCTGCAAATTTTACTGTAAACAAGACCCAGTGGGAAGTTGACTGTTCCAGTCCACTTCCTTAGGACAGAATTCAAAGAAACAGCACCTGCACCAGCGCTGACCTCAAGGTGGCGCTCCAGTCTTGTTGGAATGCCTGCTTTAGACGCCTCTTACTAGGTTCTCTACAGTGCTGAACTCTGGGTGCACAGACCCCTTGGCCTAATCTGGAGTGAGATTACATGGGCAGCTCTTGCTTTCCAGCCAGCCTTCCCCTACAGCTGAAACCAACAACACAGTGGGTAGTATGGCAGAATGTGTCTGTCTGAAAGAGAGATTACATCAGAGTTCAATACTAACTAAAATAAATCTCCTACACAATTATTAACAGCCATCACTTACTGAGCATCTCCCATTTGCTGCACAGAGTCCTGATTATGTTTCAGATGATCTGCGTTCTCCGAATTGTTATGACAGCTTCCCTCCCCGCAAACAACGGAAGAAACCAGGGCTCAGAACTATGAAGCAGCCGTCTTTCGTTCTCATACATAGTAAGTAGCAACATTGGATATTGAACCTGCTTGTGTGGTTTCAGGGTTTGAGCTCCTGGAGCACAGCTGGTTACTAATGTCAGGAAGGCGACAGTAATTAATAAAGCCTGGCTTTTTTGGTTGTAGGGTTTGGCATGAGCTCATTTGCAAAGAATGGCATTTAAGGGCTTCTGTGAGGCTCCTGTCCTTATCTCTTCATGAAAAGTCCCAAACAAGAAGGGGGATATTTACATAGTCACAGAGACTGTCCCCTGGGTTATTTGTTACTTACAGGGATTAAAAGAAGGGAATTTACAGTGGAAAAGGCTGGTAGGAAGCCAGGGGAAGGAAACTGTTGGAAGCATAAAGAGGCAAAGTAAATGTGGTAAAGTGTTCATGTTTGAAGCACAGGGAGATTTTTGTTTTTCTTTTACAGTGGGAAAGACAAAGGAGGTTTTTTTTTTTTTCTTTTTTTGCTATTGTTGGTTAGCAATGGAAGAGACGACTGATTCCTACCTTTGATCTCCAGCTGCAAAAGTCCCAAATTCCAGAGATTTCCAAATGGAATCTCTCTCCTTTAAGATAGACGGCTGTCAGCGCATCTCCACCCTTCATAAGGGAAGCCATCCAAAAGGAAGACACAAATAATCAAACTCAAGAATGATGTTGCTGAACCGAGCACAGATTACCCGGGATATAGTTATTCTTGCTCCTTGGAAGCCCAATCAAGTGTGTCCAATCATAATTATAAAGCATTTTTCAATACTTTACCAACTTCAAAGCTATGGTAATCTCAGCCAAAGATAATTATCAATCTCTCTCTGTATATATACACACATATAATACATACACACACTATATATATGTATGCATATATACATACACACACGCACACACTTGTAGTGAGAAAGGCGAAACTTCTGTTGAGCATGTTGGTGTCTGCATGATTTACAGTACATCATTCCCCAGCTCTGTGGCACCTTCACATCAGGTCCTCCAATATTTATCATGAGACCCTAGCTCAGCACAGATTAAATACCTTCTCTTTTGAGATGTAGAAATATCCTGACTCTGTTCATTCCCACAGTCAGACACCACCTGTCTTCACCTACCCCTGTTTCTCTTATCCAAGGGGCCCCTCCCCCAGTATGCCTGTGCAGTATTCTTCTTGGAGTTAAAAAAAATCAAATTCAATGACTACATACGAGTCCAAGTCTGCTTAGGAAGAGGAAGTTAATCAGACATAACCAGAATACCTTTGTTAAGGTGTGTTTGTGCTATTGAAAGAAAGAAAGTGGCTGGGTGTGATGGTGAACCTTCTAAGTCCAGTGCTCCAGAGGCTGGAGCAGGTGTGTTACAACTTCCAGGCTAGCCTGGGTAATATAATCAGGCCTTGTCTCAAAATCAAATCAAATCAAATCAAATCAAATCAAACAAAACATGGCATACAATGTCCAAAGTGACTCAAAATCTAAAACAAGAGTACCCACGGACAACTACATAATGAGCATGATTACAAAACTACTCTAAATTACTCTATTCAAATCTCATTATGTACCTAAATGTACTTGAAAAGTGTTGACTTTCAAGCAGTGATTCCTTCTAAGAACCTACACTGAATTTATGTCTCCAACAACCTGAAAACACACACGCACAAGGTTATTTTGTCCAGCCTTTTCTTGTGTTTATACTTACAGAATAATAAATGCAGCCTAAATGTCAGTGTGAAGGTGTGTGTGTGAGAGAGTCGTTGAATACATGATCATATAAGCACACAAGAATCCTAAACACCTGTAGAGAAGAATCCGGAAGAGCTGTGTAAACCATCAGGAAATGATTTCTAGGGTAGGTGATTTAGTGAAAAAAAAAAAAGAAATAATATTTGTGGTATGTTACTATCGGGGGCAAGACAAAACAAAGTGAGAGAATGAGCCCTCGTCTGCTTCTGTGAACAAAGTGAACAGCTGGGAGACCCAGTCAGAAATGCCTTAGCTACCTGTAAGGAGTGAGTGGGAAGGAAGTAAAAATGGGCTGGACTGAGCAGGGGGATGGAATGGCGTTCCTCTT
Source organism: Mus minutoides (assembly GCA_902729485.2). Taxonomy (NCBI): domain Eukaryota; kingdom Metazoa; phylum Chordata; class Mammalia; order Rodentia; family Muridae; genus Mus; species Mus minutoides. The sequence goes on from LR749811.1 coordinate 1,505,761, forward strand.
GCCCACCCTCACCCCTTGCTTCCTCTCTGTCTCAGGTCTCAATAGAGTCTTGCTATGTTGCCCAACCAACACCCTGGTCCAATGTGATCCTCCTGCCTCATCCTCACAAGAAGCTGGATTACAGATGTGGATTGCTGTTCCTGGCTTATGAGTACTTCTTTTTGTGTAGTTCTGAGTGTTAGAACCCTGTTAATGTTCATATGATTAAAAAAAAACCCTAAAATGGAATAATAGTGTATAACATAATAATCACATGGAAAAGCAGCTATGTGTGTGTCGGGGACCTCCTCGGCACGAGAAATGTTATAGACAATGTTGTTTCACTAAATACTCTTAGACTAAAGAAAGGGAAAACTATAAATTAATATTAAACTCTAGGATGTTTTCTTGCAGTAGCAGGCCTCTTCTTTTTGGCAGTGATTCATTCTGGGTATTCTGGGGTTAGGTAAATAAGTAATATACTAGAAAGAATGAGGTCCCGTTTCCTCACAGAGAGAAAAGAAAGTTACTGAGCCGGAAAGGGAGAACAGTAGAAATAATTCTATAATGGCAGGGAGGAATTGGGCAGGGCAGTTTAATTCATGGGTTAAAAAAATATTGTTTGTATGTGTATGTGTGTGCAGCGTGTGCAGGTTCTTAAGCATGTGGCCATCAAGGGGTGATGTCAGGTCTCTTCCTGTATTGCTCTTCACTCGGTTCTTTTGAGTCAGGTTCTCTTTGGGGGGAGCTTACTTGTCACTGTCCCCACCCCCACTCCCACCCCATCCACTCCCACCCCACCTCCACCCCCACCCCCTACCAAGGTTACAGGCTGTATCACCATGCATGTTAGTGCTGAGGATTTGAGCGCAGGTCCTCAAACTAATACAGCGGCCCCTCTACCACCTGAACCATCTCCCCAGACTCTAAAATCCATGGTTTTTAATATAAAGCTCTGTGTGTATGTACACGCATGCGAGCATGAATTTCCCTGCTTTTAGAAACAATACACAGGCCTTCCACTGGCATCTTAGCCTCTAAATTCCATTTGCCACTGAAAGGAACCATAGCTCTGGGAAACTGGCTGGAGCCTGGAAAATCAAATATGACCTTTGAACAGTGGATTAAGCCTGTAAGTTAGGAAGCTCTCAGAAAAAAAAAAATCAGGATGGCCAAGAGAGTCATCCTGAAGAGATTCCGACTGGCCAAGTGGGAGTAATTAGTATGAAAATAGTGATAATATCGAACCACACCCATTGAGTGAGATATGTAGCTATACAAACAATCAAGTAAATACCGACGAAGTCTATGTGTCTAATTGTGGGGAAGTAGTTAAGATTTCAGTCTTAGAAGATTGAGGAGTTAAAGTGATAAGAAAGAATGAAATAAGTATCGGATAGTAAATTTAGCCCCATATGTCTGATTGTAAAGGTAGCCATAAAGCTTTATGGTTATTTATGCAGATGTGGTCCAAAGTCTTTTTAGTCTTACACAGAAATGAGAGTAGGACTGAAGAGATGCATCCTGAGTGACGGAGTAGCAATGCCAGGCTTCCTGAGGCTCTTCTGAGGACTCTGTGTTAATTCAGTCAGCCCACAGCCAACACATGCTATATTATTATAGTTCAGAAATCAAGGTTTCCAAACATCCTTATTTGTATCCCCCTCCTTTCTAGCAAATTGGCCAAAAGAAATATCCTTAAAATTCCGTATATCGGGCTGGTGAGATGGGTTAGCAGGTAAAACTCAAACCTGATGACCCAAGTTCAGTCCATAGAGTAGAATGAAAAAACTGACTCCTGCAAGTAGGCTTCTACATGTGTTCCCTGAATGCACACATGTTTGCACATATATGCACACACATTGCACCCCCTGAATAAATGAATGAGTGAATGAATACAAAATGAAAACAATTTAAATTCCATATACTAAGTAGTTAGATCCAACTATATGAATACATGATTACGATTTCAACACCTTAGTAAGTCATTTGAAGACATCACACATAATTGCAAAGAAAACAGCTTAATTTCACTCTAAAATATCCACACTTACTTGCTAGTGAGATGTACGAGTGTCTTGGTGGTTGTACACCCAGAATGATGGACTCAGCGCCATGTTTGCTTCTCATTCTGCATTATAATCCATATAGTTCTGGGTTTTGATTACACAACTGCAGAAAACCCAGGTTCACAAAGATCTGACCTCATTAGATGGCAAATAATGCTGGGTACGGAGGCGCACTCAGGAGGCAGAGGCAGGCCGATCTCTGAGAGGCCAGCTGTCTACATAGTGAGTTCCAGGACAGCTAGGACTACATAGAGAAACCCTGTCTCAAAACAAAACAAAAACAAATAAATAATAGAAGACGAAGAACAATCGACTGCTGAAACATAATCTGTTTTCTCAACTGGTGGTTTACACAATTCCCAGCAGACATTGACCTTGATGGTGCCATCTCTGACAGATTTCAATACCGTTTGTTGCCACAATGGACTTATTACTCTGCCATTCTAGGGTGTTTGGGGGACCATGACTGTACAGTTTGGGGGAGAAAATTCTCAGGGGAATATCCAAATCAGATTGTCCTATTTGATATTATATAATGATTAGTGTTAACACCTGATTTAATACTTTAAAAATCTCTTGGGTGCATCTTCTCTGCTTCACCTAATTTGCTTTGGGAGAGCTTTCTATTTTGCTACAACAGAGCAGAAATGGAAACATTTAGATGGAACAGTAAAAATGTGAGCATCCTGTAGGTTAAGGGCAAATGCCTGCACGTAGGAGTATCTAACTTTTATGAGTTCAAAACCTCATTTTTAAAAGAGCGATAACACTGGATAAGTCAGTAAACTGCTTGTTAAGCTTGGATCTTCAGCATCCATGTAAAGTAGGCCCTGGCAGTGCCTGTCTGTAACCCCAAAGAATGAGGGAGACAGGCAGATCCTGGGAGTTCATTGGCCAACCAGCCTAGGCTGTGATGAGCTCCAGGCTCAGAGCTCAGAAATAAAACATCCTGTCTCAGAAAATAATGTGGACGATGATGGAAGAAGACACTTAACACTGACCACTAAAATCCACCTGTGCGTAGACACATGCATGTGCACACTCATGCATGCACAGCCATATACATATGTGTAAACACACATGCACACACATGCATACACACTTGCATTCACATGAGCAGATACTTAAACATCTCTTTGTTGGGTGTGGTAGCGCCCATCTGTCATCCTACCACTTGGGAGACTGAGGCAGGAAGATTACAAATTCAAAACCAGCTTAGTCTACAGTGATGAGTTTGAGGACCACCCAGGTAAGCATAAGGAGACACGGTCTTTAAAAACAAAACAAAACAAAACAAAACAAAACAAAACAAAACAAAACAACAACAAAACTTGTTTGTTGTTCTTTGTTGCATTGTGAGTTTTCTGTCTTTTAGGATAGGAAGCAAACATCCCCTCTGTGTGTATGAGGGGAAAATGAAGATGGAGAGAAGATGGTTTATACAGCATCACTCAGTGGGAAGCAGTGATATGCTTACTTGGATTATCAAAAGTCAGGTAACTAATATTCACCATCCAGCCTTCTTTGCAATAAGGTGATGCCTTGCAGCAATCACTGAACAAAGTCAAGGGGCCCAGGTTGACATGCTCTTATATCAGCACTTAGCAGGTGTGGTTTTCACCGAAGAATTTAAGTCCGTATGGATGTTAAACTATACAGTCAAGATGACGGCAGTGGATGCAGCAGCCCTTGAGTGCCTGAATCCACACGGGAAGGAGAGCTAAGGACGTGGTTCAGTGGGTAAAACCCCTTGCTGTGCAAAGGCCTGGAGACCCAAGTTTGACTCCTCGACCTTAGGTAAAAGCTAGACACAGTATTTTAAGTGTCTGTAATCTCTGTGCCCCTGTGGGGAGATGGGAGGCGGTGATAGGAGAATCCCCAAAAGCCAGAGGACAGCCAGTCTGTAGAACACAGCGAAAACACAACAGCAACCAGCTCAGTACAAAACAAGGACTTCATCCCTGAGGCGGTTCTCCTGACCTCCATACATACACTGCATCAGAAACATGGCCACATTTACACAGAGATGTACACACACATAAACAGAGATGTACACACACACACACACCACATGTACACACTAAGTAAAAATGATAGAAGGAAATGCTTCTGTTTTACTCATAGCCACAATGAAAGTTATTAGGATTAGTTTAATGCAGCATACATAATAGGAGGAAATCTCAAAATATTTAACTTTGGGTTGGGGGTGGGTTGTAACTCAGTGAGCACTTGCCTAGCACACAGGGGGCTCTGCGTTTGATCTCTAAGACTGAAAATAAAATTGACCCAAGAGATCTGGAGTTCCCAGGGCACTGAGTAAAATATATCTCTGGGTTTTCTTTGCTACGTGGTTTTGCCGCCCCCTGATGCATCATGCACCATCCCGTGGACTCAGTGCTGTGGTTCCCAGGCATCTGCAGACCTTGCCTTCCGTGTCTGTTAACTACATGCTCTTTTTGATCCTCTGACTGTGCACTGGGTCCTTGGAGAAGCAGAGAAGTTTAAGATAACGCCAACAGACAGGCAGTCTTTTTCTTTTCTAGATCTGAATACCAGGAGTGGTGTAGGCAATTGTCCTCAGGACTGTGAACCACAGCTCGCCATTTGAGGCTGTGTTTGAAATGGCATGATGAATTGGCTGCAGAATGGAGGGGGGAGAATATGAAAAGGTTTGTATAACAAAGCACCATAAATCATCTCTGGTACAGTGCGACCCCCCATCACTCAGTCTGTGGGGTTGTCAGAGGAGCTGCAGGGAGGCAGAGAGAGATGAGAGAGAGAAAAAAAGGGGGTCTTCAAGCTTTGGGGTTGCAGTACCCACAAAGCCAGCAAGGCCACCAGCTAAATCCTTAGCAAGGTGTCCTTCACTAGTTTGGTTGGGAAGTTCTGATCAAGAGCCTTGTTCATGTATGGCTCTATGCAGAGGTATGTGATAGACAAGGGGAAAGGATAGATCATGGTGAATAGATACAGTCCCTGCCTTACTGCGGTTGGGCAGGGCTATGATAAGACATGGGTTGCTTCTTTACTATCAACACAGGTACATAGTAGGATGTCCTTATATTAGCATTGTAAGCTCTTCTGGAATTAAGGTGAATTTCCACCAAGAGAATGGATCTTTATATTCCTCATAAAGCTATCCTTGCTCCCCTTGATGGGAATTTACCTTCTTTGTCCCTCTCTTCCTGTTATCCTATGTGTATGTATATATATATATATATATATATATATATATATATATATATATATATATACACACACATATATGTATATACATATGTATATATATGTATATGTCATATTTTCCAAAGACCTTTAAAAAATGTATTTACATTTATTTTGTGTGCATTGGTATATTGGTTGCATGTATGTCTATGTGAGAGTCAGATATTGGAGTTACAGACAAGTTGTGAGCTGCCATGTGGTTGCTGGGATTTGAACGTTGGTCCTCTGGAAGAGCAGTCAGTGCCTTCAGCTGCTGAGCCATCTCTTCCAGCCCCTTTGATGTAATTTTTTTATAGAGTAGGAATTAGAAGAACACAGGATTTGGGGAGTCAAACAGATTCATATTAGAATCTTAGTTCCTCTACTTGGGACCTATGCATGGCCTGGGTTGGTTTCTTTTACATTAAAAAAAAAAAAATTATGTATATGTACAGGTGACTTTATGTGTTTGTGTGTTTGGGTGCAGTGCCAATGGAGGCCAGAAGAGGGCGCACATTCCCTGGAGTTTTGCAGGCAGTTGTAACCAGCTGGATGTGGATTCTGTGAACAGAACTCAGGTCCTTTGTAAGAGCAATACAAGAACTTAAGGTTGACTGTCTCTCCACCCATCTGGGTTACTTTCTTAACCTCTCTAAGTCTTAATTTCCTTCTCTGTTAAATGGGGAGCATAGCTCCTATGTATGGGGAAGTTGTGAGGGCTGATAGCAATTAGGTATGTCAGGGTTTTTTTTTTTGCTAGTCATTGCTACCTGGTGCTGTCTGGGGTGACTGTTTTACAGGGAAGAAAATGGAATTCATCGAGGTTCAACACCTTAAGTACTTTGTAAATTGGAGGAAGCATCACTCCGGGCTTCAGAGCTCTGGAGCTATGTCTGCCTCATCATCTGTGTTCCTTTCCTACCCTTAGCTGATCACACACTCTTGAGCGAAGGCTCAGTGCTTAAGAATACTTCCTGCTCTTCCCAGAAAACACGCGTTCACTCCCAGCTCCACACCAGACAGCTCATAACCCCCCTGGAATTCCAGCCTCAGGGGATCCGGCATCCTCTGCTGGCAGCACTGGCTCATTTAGGTAGACACATAAATAAAAAATAAATCTTCAGGTAAAATTCGGAACCAGTAACTTACTTTTTCTTGACCTTTGATTCTTGTGAGAGAGAATGATTACTAATCATGACATCACCCCACCGTTTATTATGAGAGGCCAAGATGTGTGGGAAGTGCTCTGTACAGAACATACTCTGAAAACGGGAAGTCACCTGATGAACCAGGACCAGAATTTGGCACTAAAGTACCAAGCACTTGCTGCTTTTAGCTAGGATGACACCGTTAGCATCTTTTCATTCCTAGCTGGAAATCTGAAGGGCTGGCTGATGCTGTGAACACTTGGAAGGTTTTAGCAAGTGTAATAAAGTGAGTTGACTTTACTGTTTTGATGGTTGCTTTACGCTTTTCACAAAATGTCTGCATGTATGCTTTCTCCCTTTCTAATATCAGACTACTATATACATATATATACACATATATACATATACATACACATATATACATATATATACATACATATACATAACATATATACACCTATGCATACACACACACACACATATATATATATACATATATATATATATAAAATGTTCATATATATAGTCCATATATGAACATTATACGTGTTGTAGAGATGGCTCAGCAGTTAAGAGCTTTTCCAGAGGTCCTGAGTTCAATTTCCAGCAACCACATGGTGGCTCACAACCATCTGTAATGGGATCTGATGCCTTCTTCTGGTGTGTCTGAAAGAAAGCAATGGTGTACTTATATACATAAAATAAATAAATAATTTAAAAAGAACATTATATATAAACACATAGATCCAAGCTTCATAGACGGTAAGCCAGGACTGTGAATGAGTAATACCATTGACTTTACCCAGATAGATACTTCAACACATTTGCTCTTCAAAGAAATCGTCATCCCAGGGACAGCATTGCAAGGAACAAGATCAAAACTTGGAAATCTAAGGAACAAGGGAAAGCAAACACCGGCTCTCTTCCTCCTAGCAAGCCGGGCTTTGGGATGCAGCCTCTCTCTCTTCAACCCCAGGAGGGTCGAACATAGGGTCAAGGAGTGGTGACCAGGTTAGAAACAAGGACAACAGAGGGAAGGGACAAAAGAGCAGGGAATAGAAGCTGTGGGCCCAATGCCTGAGCATGTTTCTTTGCTGCAAGAGAATGGCCAGACAACGACTCAAACTGTGAGAGAGGAGGGTGGAAAGGGAAGGGGACAGCTAATGGATGAGGTGGCCCAGCAGGGGTCAGAGGTCATGAGGGCACCACGGTGAACTAATTGGCCACTCTGCATATTCACTTTCTGCTTCTAGCCTACAGCTGGGTCCCGAGAGAAAGGCCCCGGGGGAGGAAGCTGGCTTTATTTATTTATGTTCCAGATGTGAGGCCAACTCAACTGGTGCCTTGGTGGTGCGGAGCGACCAAAGGGAGAAGAGAGGGAGGAAAGCTTCTCTCCTGCCTTAGCCCATCTAACTAAGGGCAGCTTTCTGAAAGGGAGATGCTAAATATTCCACTTCCCTCACCCATCCAATCACGACCACCATCAGCATCACCTCCACATGTCAATCGGATGCCCTGAGAATGCTACAGCAGTACATACCAGGTGGGGGTATCAATCTTTCTGACTTGGAAGCTAGATCACTAGAGGTAAAGTATACTGATTTAAAAAACTCGTGCAGGCTTGGTGTGGCAGCCTCTGAGCTGAAGGAGCCTGAGCTATTTATCCCATGGCCTCAGAATAATGCTTTAACTTTTCAAATACCAATTGGTTCTATCATTAAAAAAAAAAAGTTGTTATGTGGATCAACAGGAATAAGTATATGTAAAGTTAGAACAGACTTCAAATACATGCTGAGTCACTATTACGTTAGAGCCCAAATGTAGTAAACTTATGGCACAGGGAATACCAATTGTCTGGCCTTATAATCTCTATGAACCTTCTGTCCCAAGGCGAAATCTCCATTCCTCTTTACTAAGACACCAGAGACTAGCAGTCCTTTCTAGGGTTTTGTCCGAGCTTCAAATAAACCAAGCTCCTTGGAGCAGGCCTTTATGTGATGAATCGATACCAAGAACCTAAAACTGGCCCAGGTGCGTAGGTAACCGTGAGGTCCCATCATCATCAGTGTTACCGGAAGTGGAAATCCCTCTGCCAGTGGAGGGATTCAAGCATAAGATCAGCTTATACTTAGTGGGGCATGAAGAGATGTCCCATAGGTCGGACAAGATGAGGTCTCCGTCTGAGAGAAGTTTCTAGCTGCTCGTGTGGCTTAATAAAGTAGAGTGCCCATGATTTCACAGAGACTACAAGCTGACTCTGGAGCACATGGAGAGATGGAAATATACAGAGATACGTCGGCCTGGCTATGAACATGGGTCTCCTACCCTGTGTTCTCCATCACAGACACCACAGGCACGCAGAGAGGAGTCCCTGAGTTCCTACCTAACACTGAATTCTGAAGCTTCTTTTACCACAAGCTCTTCCCACTTCCTTTCATGAAATCATTCGTTCATTCATTCATTCATTCATTCATCATTCACTCACTCATTCTTGATGCCTAATTTCTTTTTACTTTAAAATATGTATTTATTTATTTGAAGGTTTGTTTGTTTTTATGTGTATGAGTGTTTTGTCTGCATGTATGTGCTGGGGTCCATGGAGATCAGAAGAAGGTGTTGGATCCCCCGGAACTGGAGTTATAGTCAGTTGTGATCCATCCACTATGTGGGTGCTGGGTCCTCTTCAAGAACAGTTAAGTCCTCTTAACTCCTGAGTCCTCTCTACAGCCTTCTTGTTCCTTTTCAAAATATGTTTACTAATTCTTTGAGACTTTCATACACTGTATCTTTATCACCTTCATGCCCCACTTTTCCCTCCACCTCCTATAAAGTTACCCCTTGCCTCTCCATCTCTTCCCAATGCTGTCCCTGTACTCATGCTTGTGACATCACACACCAGAGTGTGGTTGGCCTTTTCTTTATGGCCCGCACCCTTAAAGAAAATGTATTCTCCCTCCTTGAGAAGCCATAAACCGTCACTAGCTCCTCCGGAAGTTACTAAGACCCCTCACTTCTATACTAGGATGTTAACTGGCTTTATGGTTTTGTTTTGTTTTTGTATTTTGTTTGTGTGTGTGTTAGAGTGTGTGTGTGTGTGTCTGTGTCTATATGTGTGTACACGCATGCTTGTACCATGGCCCATTTGTGGGGGTCAGTTCTTCTGAGTTGGTTCTCTCATTACACCTTGGGGATCTAGAGGTTGAGATCAGGTCATCAGGAAAGATCAGCAAGTATTCTTAACCACTGAACTATCTCTCTCCAGCCCCTGTGTTCCAGATAATATTACTTTCAGCATCAGTTTTTGCACGACACAACTCCCATGCCACCCCCCTCCTTTTCCAAATTGCCTTTGCAATTATTTTGTTACTGTTTGGGACAGAGTCTCACTAGATAGCCCTGGCTGGCCTGGAACTCACTATGTAGAGCAGGCTGGCCTTAAACTCATAGATCTGCCTGCTTCTGCCTCTCAGCCTCCCAAATACTGGGATTAAATGCTATTTCTACTTCATATTTTAAGATTAACTTGTAAGTTTCCTATATACTGAAATATCCAAGCTGAGATGTCTATTAAAATGACATTGAATTTATGAATAATTTTTTTGACAATAATGGATTGCTCCCCTTTTTAAAGAGCCCTTTTGATGTCCTTCAGTGACGTTTGTACTTTTCTCACTTTTGGTGAATGCTTCTCCTGGTGGACCCAAGGCTAATAACTTTGAACATTAGTGCATCCAGCAGCAGGAACGCATAAAGATTACTTTCTCTGCTTGTTTTCCAGGTGCTTTCGAATCCTTTGGACTTTGGGGGCAGGCGCTCTTCCTCAACTCAGCAACCTTGCACAACAATTTTCATGGTTCTGATAGCTTGCCTATAACTCTCTTTGACTCTGGCAGGTCTACAGCATCTACAGCACAGAGGCTGCCAGCAGGTTACTAGGAAACACCTGCTCGGTCAGGGGTGTGTGAGGTCATGAGGACTGCCCCGAAGTGAGTAAACAGGCTTCCAGTATCAGAGGACCCATTCTCTGGGAACTTTTACTGTGGAGTTGAAATTCAATTCTTTACATGAAGTAATAACAAGTCTTGCAATCTTTTCAGACCTTAATTGATGATGGGAAAGGCCTAAGAAGGGACTGTAGAAGTTGGAGGGCTGTGTTTAGCACAGCTCAGCTTAAGAACTCCTGGCTTAGTAGGGTAGCCTTCTACCCTTCCACTGGACTAGCACAAATCAACTTCCGGGTGCCTCTGAGGCCGAGTTTCTAGCTACCTCTGTCTCCATAGCACTGACCCCCTTACAAGCCACCTCCGTGGCTCTCTGGACATCCCCCAACTCTAGCACACGTTCCCAACACTTACCCGATGCTTCAAATTTTGCCCATGTCCTGCACAGCGTTTGTAGAAGCGATACCATTGCTATCTAGTTTGAGAATTCAATAATAAGGATTGTAAACGTGAATATGGTGCTGTGTGTCACACGGAGCCCTTCTGAGCCCTCTATCTGTGTTAATACATTTCATTGTAACCATGGTCCTTTACTGTTTTGATCTTTGTTTTATAGACGAGGAAAACAAAGCACAGAGACAATGCTTAGTGAAAGGCGCAAGCTGAAAACGGCAAGGTGTGCTGTCCTAATTCTCTGGCCTTTGCTTTCAGACCAATCATTAATATTGGCTTTCAGAATAGAAGTTAAGATCACCTTGGTGGCTTCTGGGATATGTAGATTTTCATGCATGCTCCTTTACAGAAATCACATACGCCTGGCACACACATTGCCATGTCCCTGGAAGTCCCTGCAAACATCAGCAGGTCCACGCTGTAGTCACCATGTCTGGGTGTGACAAGGCCCGTCACAGCTTGCTTTGGAGGTAGGCACAGCCTGTTCTCTCTGTCCGGAGCCCTGACTAGAGCAGTCTTCTCTAAGGTGTGGAATCACATTTCCCATCAGGCCCGACTCACACATTCCCCTGTCCTTTGGATCAGCAGAGTGAGCTGTGGGGAATGTCTGCCTCGAACAGGCTTCCATGTTCAGGTCTGGCCTCCTGGCCGGCAGTCCTCCAGTAATGATGCCGGGATGCTTTCTCAGGTCAAAAGGGAAAGCATTGTTGCTGTGCTGTGGCCCGGGCAAACATTGTTGTTGGCTTTGAAGTCCCAGGGGGGATTTGCTCAGGCTAGAGTTGAGAAGCTGAAGGAGAGGCCTTGCTATGTTTGTTAACTCCAACTACACATGAGGCCTAGCGTGTTTGATGTCTCAGAAGAGCAGCAGGAGGAGGGACGCACAGCCTGGGGGGATCCTCTTAGAGACCTCTTCCCCCTTGTGCTTGCAGTCCCACCTAGGAGCGGGACATAGGGAATGGTCCAAGTCCAGAATGGTTAGTGACAGGCCTTCACCGGGAAGGAATAATTGTTCCCTTCCTTCGGGCTGCTCTGTAGGCGTGTGGGTCAGGGTGAAGGGCTGCTTCCCTTGGCCTCTGGAGGCATGGACTGGGGCTGAGGATTAAGCAGAGATGCAGCAGCAGCAGCAGCTTGTGCTGGCAGGGGACAGACAGGTGTACCCACTTTGCTTTGAGGTCCCAGCTTGCCTCTCCTTTCCTATCCCATCCTCTACCTCTCTGATGGTAGCATCACAGTCCCCCTCCCTCTCTGTGGGAAGTTCACCATTTTCCAGGATCCTGCCTCAGGAGTCCTGCCTCCAGAAGTGCTAGGTAATGACCAGAAGCACTTGCCCACAGCACGGGAAATCAACAATAAGTAGGATGCAGGCCAGGACAATGCTCCGATGGCTGGCTCTCTGGGCTTGTCCTAGGATTTCACCAGGTGCCAAAGCATGTTTACCACCTTTGCCTGTGGGAATGGGGCAAGAAGGAAAGCACTGTAATTAATGAGTTCAACGTCCCATATGGCAACTTAGCGAGAAATATCTCCACCCCACCTCCAACTCTCCCATCCGTACATCCTAACTGTATGCACGATTCTAACTGTTGCTAGAGTCTCCCTCCCTCCCTCATTTCCAGACTGTTCCTACCTGTTTACCCCCTTATCCAGATCCTGCAATTGAGAAAAGCTTGTATACAATAAGGCCTTGAGATCAGGAGTTATAAATCCTGCCCAGGACAGCTGCCCTATCTGTGTACTAGGTTGTGTAAGGAGGATCACCTGCTTGTGACCCATTCCTACTCGTCGTTCCCCCCCACCCCCAGCTCCCTGCAGCTCCTCTGCAAACATGGGACAATGGACAAGTGGGAGTTACCTGTCTCAGCAGGTGTCTTCTGGGCCTCACTTTCCTACAGGGTGATGGGAGGGTCACCGTCAGCCCACCCACCACAGGCATTCCTGTGATTGTGATGATCTACCTTTGAGCGTGGCCTTTGCTCCTCCCGATATCTTTAGCTACAGGAAACTGAACCCACCTTGATAGCTTTTAGGGTCTTTGTGTGTGTGTGTATGTTGCTAAGGAGGTCTTGAGCATATTAATCAAGTGTTGTCCCAGTAAGCCACATCCCCCAGCCTTAGACTCTTTCTTATCCATCACTGAATCCCTCTGCCCAGTGGACTGCATAGACTGTACTCATATAAATATTTGTTATGATCAGGTGAACACTGTTGTCTCGTTACCCACAAATATTTACCAAAAGCATCCCTGTGTAGTGACGGCACTAAGCAGTAGGGGCACATGGGCTAATGAGACACTGTTTTCATCCTTAAGGAGACCCAGAGGTACTTTACCTGCCTGATGGTCAGAGGAGGGAACTGCCTGGGGCTGGTGACCCCAGGGAACCTGCTTTGGCGGTTAGGAACCTGGGCATATTTGTTTCAGAGTGAACTTAGACAAGATACCCCTGAGCCAGAGACCTATCTACTTATTCTCAACCTCAGAACAGTCCAGAGTGGAGCTGATTTCAATGGCATTCTCTCAAAAATATGGATAAAAGTCATTTCTGGGGTTAGGGAAATGGCTCAGTGGTAAAATTGCTTTCTCCAAAAGCATGAGGGCCCGAGTTTGAGTCCGTAGCACTCGAATAAAGACTGGGACATGGCTGTGTGTGCCTGCGTCCTCAGCGCTGTGGAGGAGAGCGCACAGATCCTGGGAGCTCCTGGGCTAGCCAGCCTAGGTGAAGTAACTGAGGTTCAGTGAAGGATGATGTGTCAAGGGAATAAGATAGAGACAGAGAAAGACACTCAGCATCATCCTCTGGCATCCACTTGCACACACACACACACACACACACACACACACACACACACTGAGGGACACACAGAGGCACACACAGACAGACACCCCCCACCCACACACACACGTAGATATACACTCAGACACTCAGACACGGACACAGAGACACACACACACACAGACACTCTTACATACAGGCACACATAGACACAGACATAGGTACAGACACATATATACACACACAGAGTGAGAGAGAGACACATAGACACACAGAGAGATACATACAGACAGACACTGAGGAGACGCTGATGGCACATCCCATTTTCTGTGTGGCTCCTTTGAGCCAGGGCTTCTGAGGGAATGCCTGCTTCTCAGTGGACCCAGAACACTACAAAAAGGAAATTTCTTTGAAGCTTTGTAATTTATCTTTAAGTTGAATTTAAACTTTATGTCTTCTACCTATACCATGACCTATCAGCTTGCTTTGACTTAAAAACACAGCTAAGGATTATTTTGCTCTGGATCAAATGGATACTCCAGGAAGGGAAGCAGCTTTTCCTGTAGCTTCTTTTTGTTTGTTTTGTTTTAACTTGTTTTGTTTTTCCAGACAGGGTTTTTCTGCATAGCCCCGGCTGTCCTGGAACTTGCTCTGTAGACCAGGCTGACTTCAAACACAGAAATCTGCCTGCCTCTGCCTCTCTAGTGCTCCCTTGAGTTCAAGAGTTCAACACCAGCTTAGGCAACATCACGAGACCCTCCTCAATACATAATGAATGAATGAACGAATCTTTTTTGTGGGGTCCAACACAGGGAATGAGCGGGGCAGGTCAACAGCAAGTCTGGGATCCAGAGGGGAGTGGAAGCAGCTGACGTGGATTCTAAATGGATACTTATCAAAGGGTCCTGGGCTGCGGATTTCTTTAGAGCTACTTTGGTGGGCTTTCTTTTTTTCCTGTTGCTTTTGGTTTGGTTTTGAGTTTTGAGACAGGGTTTCTCTGTGTGGCCTCTGCCTCCTGAGTGCTGGGATAAATGGTGTGTTGCCACCACGCCTGGCTCCTTGGTGGCCTTCTTCATGCTTTGTTTTGCCTGACATGACAGCTTTAGATACAGAAGGAAACTAGGAATCCAAACAACCCACTTGTCCGAGTCTGTAGAAGTTTGCTATGAATTTAATAGATCAGTGCTTTAAAATATTAACTATATGTATGTATGTATAAAACCCATTTGTTCATTGATGCATTAATCCATATGTGTATCCACTCAACAAGTCTTCGCAGAGAACCTCCTGTGCAGCAGGCACCATGGGGTTGTAGAGACAATAGAGCACATTGCTGGGCTGAGGGCCCAGCCATTAAGAACACCTTTTCCTCTTGTAGAGAAGCGGGATTGAATTACCAGCACCCACATGGTGGTTCACGACTATCCCTAATTCCAGTTCGAAGGGGATCAAATGCCCTCTCTGACTTCTTTCGATGCTAGGAGCACACATGGTGCACACACATATCCATAAGCAAAACACTCACACACATAAGATAAAAATAAACAAATCTAAACAACAACAACAACAACAAAACAAACAAACAAACAAGAACCCAACCCATATGGCCTGTGCTCCTTTATAACTTGCAAGGGAGAGGCAGAATGAGATGGATGCTCTCCAGGGAAATGGACAAAATTTCAGTGGAGAACCATCTCCAGTTCTTCCTCAGGCATCTCTTCCTGCTTCTTGGTATTCTTCTCAATAGCATGGATGTACAGATAGTAAGGCCCAGACTACGTCAAGCATAGCGATAAGTTGTCCATGATTAACCATACAGAGATAAAAATCTTAAAGTGAAATTCTCCTCCACGTTCCCCTGCTGCCTCAGCTGTCCCAGAGACCCTCAACGTGCCTGTGTCCTTACAAATGGGATTTGTCTTTGCATTTCTTTCTCGTGTCAGAGCTGGAAATCAGCACAGTGCTGTCCACGGTGTATACACAGACCACAAGGCCCAA
Organism: Mus minutoides; assembly: GCA_902729485.2. Taxonomy (NCBI): domain Eukaryota; kingdom Metazoa; phylum Chordata; class Mammalia; order Rodentia; family Muridae; genus Mus; species Mus minutoides. The sequence continues at coordinate 1,521,324 of LR749811.1, forward strand.
GAGAGCGGAGGCACACTGCTGTAGCTCAGAGCCTGGATAGGTCTGAGATGAGATCTGCCAACAAGTCAAGGAGGAAAGGTTGAGGGCGTGATCCTCAGAAGGATGCTGGGCTGCCAGCTGCCAAGGACCTGCCAGACAGACCCCTGTGGTTCAGGAGACTCCAGCCATGACCTCCTATCTCTCCTCCCAGTAGCGATGCAGATTAGACAACTTCAGGTGCTTCTGAAACCCCTGGACTCTGGAACTTAGCTATAGACAAGGCTGGTGAGACAATGGAAACAGGTGATTTGGAACATTTCCAAACAATTCACACACACACACACACACACACACACACACACACACACACACACACCCCTGATGCTCCTGCAGCTACCAAGATGACCAATGACCTTCAAACCAGGGGCTAGCATGGCTTTCGTATCTGCCTGACAAAGGATTGCCGACTCTGGCACCCTCTACTTTCATCTGAGCCCTCACTGAACTCAAGGAAAATTCAACAGAATTTGAACTGAGTTTGGTTGTCTGGCTACTTATGTGGAAAGTCACCTTCCTATGACATTAAGGCCTCCAGGAGGGCCACGGCAGCCTGTGCGGTCTGCTAATTCTACTGCAAGCAAGGAATGTGTTTATTCTTCTAAGGGGCAAAGATTCCCCCACTCAAAATGACGCTGCCATGTTGTGCAATCAGGAACACCGGCTGTTGCTGATGTAAACAAGTAGCCAGGGCAGACTCACCCTGGCCGGGCCGCTACTTTTCCCAGAGGTGTTTCTTATGAATGGCTGTGCCCAGTGAAGCAATTTCCTGCCTTGTAAACTTCTGCCCACCAAACCACATCTCCTATCTATCACTGCCTGGCTCAGGGTCATAAAACAATTCCCCTCAAACCAATCAGAGCCTGATCGAGAGTCCTTGAGTAGCAGGAAAATTACCTCTCCACCTGCACACGTAATGACACTTTGCAAGCGAGTGGCTTTGCAGTTTCTGAGGGTAAACATCATGCGCCTTACCCCATGCCCTGCCTCTCTGCTCATTTGAGATGTGGGGCCCCTGGATTTGATTCTCAGCCCTTTCCTTCACTCCACCAAGGCACTGGCTGGCTAGTGACCTGTTACCTTGACCTGAGGATCCCACAGCTGGGAGAACACATCTCACTGTGTTAGATCATGATTTACAAGAGAAGTTCACGTAGGAGTACTGGGCCAGTGGGGGTGGGTGTCAATATGGACATAAGAAAACAGGTCAAAACAATTTCAGGAACCCCTTGGTTTGAACATTCACTTTGTAGGCTATGAGATTCCTCAATCTATAATGTCTCCTCCATCCCGTCTTCCTGATGGGCTGCCCCTCATTCTATATGACACAGCCCGTAGTCTACCAAGGAACCTTTGCTTCCACCCAGGTAGGGTTTCCTCCAGTATGCTGCCACTGTACTTCCGGAGGAGGTCTGCACACTCTCGCACTTGCCTGTTCTTTTGCCAGGCTAGGACCTCCTTCAGAGCATCAGGGAACCCTCTGTTTCTACTTAGAACCTGATTCAAAGTCAGTGGGCATAAGCGGGTCACTGAGCCCTGAGTGTGGGAATGAGTTCCTAGGGCATGTCTCCTCTCTACACCTAGGTAATTTGCATATCGGAAAAGTAGAAAGAATACGCTGTAGTCGGAGGAGTTGAGACCTGGGTTAGGCTTGTAAAACAAGGTATAACAAGTTGTCTGTTTTTAAGACGTCTGAGATCTAGGGGCTGGAGAAATGGCTCAGTAGTAGTTAAGAGTGCTTGCTGCTCTTCCAGGGGACCTGGGTTTGGTTCTCAGCACCCACATGGTGACTCACCTTTTAATGCATATTTAAACATGTATGTAGGCACAGCACTCTAAGGTTAAATAAATATCCTCCAACAATACTTTTTAAGGAAGCCTGAGAGCCAATCATCTTTCTGTAAATTGTAGTGATATTGGATGGGATTCAAAGATTGGACCTGAGAGTAGGTGAAGGTTTTTTCCTTCTTCTTCTCCCCTCCTCCCCCTCTTTTTGCCCTTCCCCCACTCCTCCCTGTCCTCCTACCCTTTTCCCTCCCCGAGTTGCCTGAACCTAAGGCTTAGAAGCTGATGTGGATCTGAGAGAGGCCAGTTTTTCCCTTTATTCTCCTTATGCTCATAACTTGCACTTTTGGACCGTTCTAAATAAACCACAGTAGTACAGTAGCCATCAAGCACCACCCAGAACCACCATTTTCCTCTTTCCTGTCTCCGCTCCCCATCTACAGAGGGAACAGCAGTGACAAGCTCCTACCTCTGACTCTCAGAAGCCTCCAGAGAATGGGGGTGTTGGCAGCGGCGACACATGTATCTGAGTCAAACTCCATGACATACTTACATACACACATTATGACCGCGTGCCTATTATGTTCCAGGTGCCAGCTGCTGGGGACAAAAGTGAACAAAGCAACATGGTCTCTGCCTCACTGAGCTTGCATTCTAGGAGAGAATGACACCCGGGTGGGTGTGGGGAGGGATAGGGCTTAGCTATCGCGACACCTCCCTTGGTCCTCTAAGTGCAACAAGATGCAAAGAGCTTACATTACAGGGCACCTTCCTGGAGCCTGGCAAAGGGTTTTATGCTCCTGTTTCTCATGTAGTCTGCAGCCAACTTCATTTTCGGACATTCAACTGCCTTCCAGTGATCCCTCAGCTAATAAGTGTAGAGCCAAGATTAATTCCTCCCAGCCTGGGATTAGTTATTTATATCTTTGGAAGTGTTAGAGATCAGGCCCAGGGTCTAGTGCATGTTAGGCCAGCGCTAACCACTGCACTCTATGTGGCGGCAGTAAATGTTTACTAGATGAACAAATGAGGGGATGAATGGTTAACCCTGACTCCCATGGCAGCCTGTTGTTCTGTCTCCGTGATACGAACACGAGCAACATCCTTGAGTTTTTCATTTACTTACTGATTTGAGCCATTCTCAAGTATTTTTGGCTTCTGAAAGATCTCATAAAGATTAAGAAACAAGTACTTTTCTCCTTATCAACCATGTTTCCTGAGCCAAAAGAAAAAACAACAACAACAACAAGATAAATTGTAATGGGAAACATTGTACAAAAGAAATGAAATGAGCTCCTTAGATTCTACTTCTTCTGAGACTGGAATTAAAGTCTCTGAATGGGGCTGAATGGTGACCCTGTGAGCCCCGGAAGCAGTGACTTGCAAACCCTAGTGCCCTTACATGTTAAGAAGAAAGGGGGGGGGTCTTTGCAAATGTGGTTAAGAAATCTTATCTCAGGTTATACTTGGGGATAGATACCTTTCAAATATACCTTTAAAATGTGATGAACCTGGAGAGGTGGCTCAGTGGCTAAGAACACTTGTTGCTTTTGCAGAGGACCTGGGTTCGGTTCCCAGCACCCACACAGTGGTTCATAACTATCTGTAACTCCAGTTCTAGGGCCTCCAAGACCTTCTTCTGACCTTCCAAGGCACCAGACAGCACGTGCTGTGCAGACAAACATTCATGCAGGCAAAATACATACATAATAAAATAAATTCATCTAGAAAAAAGAAAAGAAGGAAGGAAGAAAGGAAGGAAGGAAGGAAGGAAGAAAGAAAGAAAGAAAGAAAGAAAGAAAGAAAGAAAGAAAGAAAGAAAACATGAAAGGAGGGAGATTTGACACGAGGAGAAGGCAAGGTAATCACATGGGCAGAGATTGTAGTTATGTGACCACAAGCCAAGGAATGCCAACAAACCACTAGGCCCCAGAAGGGCATGGAAGGGCACAGAGCTACAGAGCTGTTGGAAGGGAGGCATGCAGCCCTGATGTTGGGCTTTCTGTCTCCTTGTGGTTCGCTCCCTGAGAGATGGGGATAATCACAGCTGCTCAGGAGGCAAGGGCAGTAAGATCACCAATTCGGGCCATCTTAGGCGACACTGTGAGAGTCCACCTCAGCAGCAGACAATATCAAAACCCCCAAACTACAGGGCTGGGACTATAACTCAGTGCATAGGGTCCTAGGTTGGAGTCGCAGCGGAGCAATCTTCCACCTAAAATCCACCCCCCCCCCCCCACAATGTGAGAGCAAAACTCTCTTTTGTTTCAAGCCATGGCTTCATCTTTTGCCTGAAGCCACCATTCCAGCCCCTTTGAGGAGAAAGGGGGGGGGCATGTCTTCTTTAGCTGACCCTTCAGATGATCATTAATTATTATTTAAATTATTTATTATTGCATGGGTGTGCATTATGGTCAGAGGGAAACTTTCAGGAGTTGGCTCCCTCCTTCCACCACGGGGGGGGGGTTCCAGGGATTTGAACTCAGGTCATCAGGCTTGGCTGCAAGCACCCTTACTGGCTGAGCTATCTCACCAGCCCTGCACGTGATTCTGAGACACACACTCAGATCTCTCCCTGGTGGGATGAAGCCAGTGTTGGAACACAAAGGTTAAGAGAGTACCTCAGCAGTGGGTCCCTCTCCATCCTTCTCCTTCCTTTTCTTTCTCAGCCTCCTTTCTTCTTCCCAGTTGCATGAACACCTAGCATGTTCACCCTCTTCATATATGTTTATTATGTTGGTTAGCCAGTTATTGTTGCCTTCCATCCCAGTCAAATGGAAGCTCCGGGAAGGAGTGGCCTTTGAGTGTGTTTGTGGGACCCATGTCAGGTGCCAGAGGTTGACAATGAGTATTTTCCCTACTTTTTGTTTTTGTTTTTTTAGGTAGGGTCCCCCCCACCCCCGACTGTTCTGGAATTCCCTCTGTAGACCAGGCTGGCCTCGAACTCAGAGATCCACCTGCCTCTGCCTCCCACATGCTGGGATTAAGGATGTGTGCCACCACTCTGGGTTCTACTAATTAAAAAAAAAAAGATTTATTTATTTATTTATTTTTGTTGCTTCATGTATGTATCTTGCCTGCAGATGTCTGTGTTTGTGGCATGCCAACAGGAACCAGAGGAGAGTGTTGGATTCCCTGGCGCTGGATCTAAAGATGGTTGTGGGCTGCCAGGTGGGCACTCTGCATTGAGCTTGGGTCCTCTGGAAGAATAGTCAGTGCTCCTTCCCCACCCCATTAATTTATTTATTCACTTTATATTCCAATATCAGACTCCCTCTTCTGCCGGTTTCCCCTCACACAGCTCCTCCCCACCCTCCCCTGGCTTCTCTGAGAAGGCGGAGCCACCCAGTACCACCTCACCCTGGTCCCTCAAGTCACCACAGGACTAAGCACACACTCTCCCACTGACGCCGACAAAGTGGGCCAGTTGGGGAAACGGGATCCACAGGCAGGCAACAGATTTAGATTGCTCCAGTTGTTGGGGGACCCTCATAATGACCAAGCTGCACATCTGCTACAGACGTGCAGGGGGCCTAGGTCCAGGTGCACTTATGTTCATGGCTCAGTCTTTGGGAGCCCCAAAGGGTTCAGGCTAGTTGATTCTGTTGGTCTTCCTGTGGAATCTTTATCCTCTTTGGGACCCCAGCCAGTACTCTTAACTGCTGAGCCATCTTTTTAGCTCCCATTTTAATTGTTGAGAAAGTCATTCACTGAGCATGGAACTCACTGATTGGCTAGACCAAGCAAGCTCCAGGAAACCTCCTGCCTCTGTCTCCCTAGTGCCTGGCTTTTTACATGAGTGCTAGAAATTCAATTTTAGGACCTCGTACTTATGTGGCAAGAACTTTAGCAACTGAGCCATCCCTCCAGCCCGAGAAATATTTCTTGACTAAATGAAAGGGGAAGATTATTTTGGACTATATGTTTTCCAAAGCAAAGTTATATGTGAAAAATCCTGGGCTGGCTCAAGAATCACACCCTCTCCCCTTATGTTGGGTTGTTTTTGGTCTTTTAAAAAAATAAACTTTGAACCAAGCATTGTGGTTCAAACCTTTAATCCCAGTACTCAAGAGGCAGAGGCAGGCAGGTCACTGAGTTCTAGGCCAGCCTGGTCTACAGAGTGAGTTCCAGGACAGCCAGGGCTACACAGAGGAACCCTGACTCAAAGAACAAAAACAAAAACTGCAAGCGAAAACAAACAAACAACCCCCCACAAACCTTTGTATATCTTTTTCACAATGAATTTGGAGTAGCTTGTATTGTTTTATTACAGGTGTCAAGATAATAAGACACAGGAAAGAAATCTTCCTTTGGGAATTTAAATATATATATATAATAAAATACAAAAGAAACATCTTTAATGTTCTTCTGTGGTGTGTTGGCATGTATGTATGTATGTATGTATGTATGTATGCCTCAGGAGACTGGCTTTAGTGACCCTGCCTTTGATGTAGCTCCCTCTGTGTTTGTTTGGCTTACTCTCCCTTAGAAAGTGTTCCTTCTCTCTACACCCTAGAAAGAGTTCATCCAGGTGTGTGTGAAGTCCTGCACACGCCAAGGATTCAGTAATAAACGGTCACGCTGGAAGTCCCTGCAGACAATTCAGTGTTTGCACAGTGGAATGAGCCCTGAACTCAGGAGACAGTGGAGGGGGAAGAGAGAGGAGGTAGAGACAGAAAGGGGGAGGAAGGAGACTTACAGGCTTACAGGTTCAGCTGATTGCTATTTGTTATCAACCTGCCGGCTTGTGTGATGGGTTGAGGAAGCGAGGTGCACCCTGTGTAGTCTGCTACTGACAATTGCCCCTTTTCCACAGTGGCTTTTGATGCATCTAATCCCTGGTTCAAAGGGAGCGATCAGCTCAGCTTTACCTCCAGCACAGCTGGCTCCTGCCTCCTCCTGACTTTGTCTTTCTTGGCTCCTAGAGTCTTCCTGAAACCCCTGTTCCCTAACCCCACCCCACTTAAGGACTAAGAACAAGTTCCAGTCTCCCAGAGCTCTTCGTAGCCAAGACCAAACCTCCCCAGTCAAACATTCTCTCCTTGGATTGGCTCTTTCCAAGCCTCAGTTTACCACGTCGTTTGCCTTATATCATAGAAACAAAAGCATTTGACTGAACGCCCAGCACCACACAGTTGATAAGGAAAGTCTTGATTGATGTCTGGAAACATCAGCTCAGTCCAGGAAGCTCTATGATGCAAGAATGCACACCAACACAGTGTGCACAGGTTTCCAAGCTCTCCGCCATTGATGTTTAGCCCTGTCATTCCTCAAAGGACCTGAAATCAGGCATGATTATTACCATCGAAGGTCTTACATATGACAGCGGTGCTGATCCTAATCAAGGTCTCCGGACTCCAAGAAGCCTACCAAAGGCCTGCCCCCAACTGTGAGCGAAGAACTCAGGACTCTCAGCTCCATTGTATTCTTATCCTCCTGGATTCCTCAGCAAACAGGACAAACTATCTAAACCTTTGGAGGGGAGATTCCACAGTCTGAGGCAGATCAGCAAGGATCTCCTTTCATGTCATGGATGGTAAAAGGAAGAACATCTAACTCAGGACTCTCCCCAGAACATGAGTGGGTCCTGACAGAAAAGTTTGTGCTCTGTGGCTAAGGAAGGGAGCTTGGAAGAGGCTGATGTGTAAGGGTGGAATGGATGAGGGTTTTTTTAGTTGCAAACAAACCCTCAGAGGAGGCAGCTTACATCTGGACTCCCACACAGTGGGTACCTTCCTTCCTCTTTCCGCTGGTGAAGGGATGTTAAGAAGGGCCTGCCAGTGTTCCAGAGACTTGTCAGTTGCCTGGGTCTCTGTTCTATATATCTTGGGTCAAATAGGGTTTGGTTAAGAAAAGTTCCTTACAACTATGTCTAATCCACTCTCCCCGCCCCCCCTAACCCTCTCTACCTGTGCCTGTGTGCAGATGACCTCTTGGATCAACAGGACCTCTAGGTTCTCGAGGCTATTGCAACAATATCAAACAATTCAAACCAGCAGCTCTCAACCTGTAGGGTGTAAACCCTTGGGTTGGGTGGGTAGGGCTGCCAAACAAGCCTTTCACAGGGGATGCCTAAGACCGCCAGAAAACACAGACACTTAACATTACAATTCATGATGGTAGCAACATTACAGTTATGAAGTAGCAACAAAATAATTCTATGATGGTGGGGGAGTGTGTCACCAAAACACGAGGAACTGTATTAAAGGGTCGTAGTATTAGGGAGGTTTGAAGACCACTAATCTAAACCCTGCCAAATGCTGCTGGCTGTTCCCCAAAGAGTGGGATCTGGCTATAGAGCTCCAGCTGAGGTGTAGGCTTCGTGCCTTTACTCCCTGGCTCTTTCTGGAAATGGACATGCCCTTTAAAACTCTTTTAATGAAGAGTTAACTTATATGTGTGCCTGCCTGTCTGTGTGTTCAGCGGCTTGCCCTCTGAGGTGAAAAGAGGGCGTTTGATCTTGTGGACTTGTGCTTCCAGGCGGCTGTGAGCAGACCGATGCGGGTAGTAGGAGATAAAGCTGGGCCCTCTGTGTGGGCTCTTAACAGCTGAGCCATCTCTCCAGACCTTGTACACCTTTAGGTCACATCAAATTGTCCAAAGGCATCTTTGCTGTGTGTGTGTGTGTGTGTGTGTGGTGCTTGCCCTCGTCCTGGACTCACCTTAGCCTAGCTATGAACTTCCGCTTGACTACTTTAGCATCAAATGACACTAACTGTCTGAGCAACCCAAGAACCAGCAGGGACCGGTATTTTTATACTATCTGCCCCTGATTTGGGCACACAGTTGGCCCTCAGCAAATTTTCCAGCTCTCTGAGAAGGGTCATCTTCCACTCTATTGGGACATATGAAAACCCTGCCACCCAGGGACTGACTCTATGGTTTTCTTGGCTTTACTTTCTCTGGAAATATTCTGTTGTAGCATAGGAAAGTCCTTATGGAAGAGGCAGCAGTACTGATGGGCCAGGGCAAGGTCCTTCCTCCCAAGTCAGCATTGGATTCATTAGCATTCTCAGCAGAGGGAGGACCAAGGGAGTGGTAGCAACCATGAGAGCCCCCTCCCCTAGGCCCCGAGAGTCCCGAGAGTCCCGCAAGGAAGGAAGGAAGGAAAGAGCCTGGAATTAATGCTTAAAATGAGATTTCACAAGTCCCCCACTGCATTTTTCTCCCTTATACTTTTTTTGTCTCTGTGACCATAAGTGACCCAGAATTGGCACCATGACCTTGTCCTTGTGTCTAATGATGCAATCAACTGTATCCCAGATTGAAGCGTGGCAAAGCTAATGTGAATGTTCCAAGGAGACGTGAGCACAGGCCACTGGAGAGGATAACGTGTGTATCCACTGGAAAAATCTCAACAAGACCAGGCCTGGGGATTCTTGGTGAAGCCATAGTAAGGGAAGATATACGAGACTCTAAGCAGTGACAAAATAAATTGCTTTAATGGGAGGCTTCCTGAGATGGCCGTCAGCCAGTCAGTGTCCCTGCCCAGGCCCACAGGGAGCCGCCATTATGTCCCACCCCTCTAGGAATCCAGAGATGTGTCTTAACATGGGGGTGGGGAGTGTTAGCTGGCAGTCTGTCCAAAGTATGCCATCCCTATGGCCAGAGGGATGCTGATGAAGAGATTCATTTCCCACTTGGGGTGGTTTCCGGTGGGGGAGGGGGGAGGGAGCAAGTCACTCTTGGAATTTCAACTCTGACCTTTACAAAGAAAAGTGATAGACACTTTAGTATTATATACAGGGCAGGGATAGATATGTGGAAGGAAAATTGCACTTAATTACAGTAGTTTATAGTTTACACCCATTGGACAAATTTACTTCTTTAGAAGAAATCTTGAGATCATCTGGGATGGGAGAGGGGGGTCTGTCAGTATTTACAGTGTCTGGCTCAGTTCATTAGCACACACCCTCCTTGGTCCTCATCTTATTTCAGTAACAGATTCAAGTTTTTTGCATCAGTTTGTTCGATGATGGGTTGCAGGGGAGACTCCACGGGTTTCTCGGGTTTCTCGCTTCTCGTTGCACCATTCTGCAGCGGCCGCCTCTGGGGGACACAAGAGCACTTGGCATCTTAGGAGAGGCATCATGACAATACTGCAAAGAAAGGAAGCTGGGCTTCGGGCTGCAGCTCTTGGGAGCGGCTTATCTGAGGTGCCCGACAGGATGTCAGGTGAGCAGGGACCTCTCCTGGGCTCCCAGGTGCCTGTCTGGTCGCTGGACTTCCCCAGAGACTGATGGTGTGGAAAATGGGGTCCTCGTTGCTGTGCGCAGAGTGAGTGGTTATGTGAGTATCACCAGGCTTGCAGTGGACACTGTGGGGGAAGAGAGAGAGAGAGAGGGGAAAGAACTTAGCTGTGTGCACATAGGCCGTTAGTTTAGCTTCTCTCAGGGAGCTGACACCCAACATGGCCAGCAGAGTTATGAAGGTGGAGGGCAGGGATAGGGTGAACACTCAACTGCAGAGTGGGTGTTGAAGTTTTCCTTTCAGGAGCTCTTCCCTGGGAACTTCCTAGGAAAAAAGTGTGTTGCCGGGGAGCCTGAAATAGTCCTGATTTACTGAGTTTAACCCCGAAGTGGGGTTTTGTGAGAATAGCATTTATACAGTGTTCAGGGTGATCACAGTACAGCAGGGTAGGAGCTCTAGGCTTCTTGTGGAAGTAAGTCTCCTCCTAAGATCTCTAAGGGCCCTGGGCCACTACTTCCCAAACTTGGATGGAATGGCCAGGAACAAGGATCCTGCTAAAACATAGATCCATCTCTGGTTCTCAGGCCTGGGTTAGGCCTAGGAGTTGGTATCTGTAGTTTAAAAAAATATTTGCATTTGTGTTGTGTCTCTGTGTGTGTGTGTGTGTGTGTGTGTGTTTCTTTGTGTGTATGTGTTTCTCTGTGCATGTGTTTATGTGTGCGTGTGCACATGCGTACAGTGGAGGTCAGATGGCAGCTTGTTGGGATCGTGTTTCCCACCATGTGAGTTCCGCTATCAAACTCCCGTTATCCGGCTTGGCCGCAAGGCTCTTCCATAGTCCGAGCCACCTCACCTGCCCCAGGACTGTGCATCTCTAAGGACTCCTCAGGCTCTGCTGACACTGTGGATCTATCAGGAGCAGCAAGGCCAACAAGTAAGTGAGGGAATGTCCCTTGACTCAAAGTTTCCATCAGGGAGAGGAGGGCTTTGGAAACCATACGGAACTTTCTCAAGGGTTGTTATCACTGGGCAAAGATTCCAAGAAAAGAAGTCAAAGGTTAAAGGTGTTTGATGCCATACATCTCGGTGGGCCAGGGAAAGAGACCTCAGAGTATCTGCAGCCACCCTCCTCCTGTGGAGGAGCCACAGGACCCATGTGGGACAGCCTCCTTCCCCTTCCAGAACCCCAGGCTTCAAGTGACATTTCAGAAAATCATGACTCTCCTTTTAATCTTTAGAGTCACCCCACTCCCTCCCCACCCCCACATGTCTTTCTCTTCACCCCTTTTACTTTTGTCAGTGCTGAAGTTTTTCCTTTGAGCCTAGTGGCTTGTTCCCTCAAGGCTCTCCCCTCAAACACACAGGAGCACACGTGTACTCATACAAACACAAGGTCTATTCTTCCATTATTTTCTTACTAATCAGGGCTCTCAACCACGATCCCATGAGATCGCCACATGTCCATTTGACAGATTAAGAAAGCAAAATTCAGAGTGAGTTGGGGTGGGCCAGCGGTTCAGAATTGGGAAAACTGTGAAGCCAGAGGCTCCGGTTGGCTTTAGATGACCTCGAGTTTGTGTCAGGGATTGAAAGCATTCCTCCTACTTAGCTTTGTTCTCAGTCAAATTATTCTTCGTGCTTCAGTTTCTTCCTCTACAGAAAGGGGGGCTGCAGCGGGCTTGGGTGCATTAGTACAGGTGACCTTGCCTCAAAGGCATCCATGTGGCCATTCTGTCATTCCTAATAATGTCCAGCATGGGGCTCCTTCCTCTGTTCTTGATGCTGTTGAGGGCTCTCCTAAGGCTGACCCCGAGCTATGCATTTGTGTGAGGAGCTGGGTTTCTGGTCCTCCTACATTCTTGAGGTGTTGGTCAGGGCCCTCGGATACCCTTTGCCTCCTCTTCCTGCCTCTGCTCTCCCCCACTCTCTGGTCTCTTAACTCCCCACTATCAGCTCCTCCTCCCCTTTTTTCCTTCCAATTTTCAGATTTCAGGTGGAAGAGAGAGAAAATGGCTTGTGACCTCTCAGCTTTCAATAGGAGAGCAAACAAGAAGGGCCGATAAGGAGACGCCAGTGAGATTCTATGACCTGTCATTAGGGATGGGCTTCCCAGCTATCAGGTGTTTGCTCGCATAATAAAATGGGGGCAGAGCCCTAAATGTTGTCAAGGGACCTGGAATTATTTGCTCCTTTCAGAGTCTAAACATAAACATCTGATAAGGTATACTCTGGGGTCCCAGTACTACCAGCTTCATGGGGATCCCAGAGGCTCACTGGGTGACCCTCTGTAAGGTGTGGTAACTGTGACCCTCATCCCCGGAGGACGTGGTACATAATGGTGGCACTGAATGGTGGTACATAATGGTACACACTGAAGTTCCATTGTGTGCAGATATGGCGTTTAGGGCTCTGCACGTACAACCCCCATCTATCATTATTTCTTTTTACATTTATTTATTGCAAGTGTGCAGACATTCTCATGCCCCAGCTTGTGTGTGGAGGTCAGAGGACACCTTGCAGAAGTTAGTTCTCTCTTTCCAGCAAGTGGGTGGGTGTTGGGGATCCAACTTAGATCACTGGTCTCTCCCTACTGAGCCATCTTGCTGGCCTCCACCTACCCTTGAGGTAAGAGGCTTTTATTAATTTAGCCTATAACTGAGTGCCTACAAGGTGTCCAGGGCATGCAATTGTAAATACAACCTAGTTATAATTTTACACAGCATACATTCTAGAGAGTTTGAACAATATACCACCAAACGTCACATGCACATATCATATGTAAACAGCTTTTAGGTAGAGGTAAATACTCTTGGAAAGCAAGCATGGTAACTTAGGCTGACTTGAGGGAAAGGGGGGCTCATTTAGGGAGGTCGTGATATGTGAATTGAATGAGGTGAAGGAGTGAGCATGGAAAAATCTCACAAAATGTGTTTCTGGCAGAAGAGGCCAAACACATAGTCACTTGCTGGCTGTTGTGAGTTCCTGGTTCTGCTTTAAGCTCAGTGAGCAAAGGAGGGGCAGAAAGAAGTATGGAGATAGCAGCCTGATCACCCAGAGCCTTGTAAAGCTCCTTCTTCATTTGGTAGCAATGGAAAGCTATTAGGGAATTTTGACAGGGGAAGGACAGGCTTGGTTTCTCTCTTGAGGTCTCTCTGGCTGCTGCAACCAGACCATAATGTTGCATGGAAGCGTATAAGGGGGAGTCAAGGGCCACTGAAAGAGATCAAGTAGAGACAAGAGCATACATATATATGCATTATATATAATTTATATAATAGTGCCCAGCATATATATATATATATATATATATATATATATATATGCATTGTATATAATTTATATAATGGTGCCCAGGGTGTGGTGAGGAATGGGAATGTCGGATTTGGGATTAATTCTAAAGGTTTCCTAGCAGACTTAAACAATGGACAGGATGTGGGAACGGAGGAAAGAACTAAGGTCTCTAGTGAGAAAAGAGGGCAGGGGGTTTTAGAAGTGGAATTACAGAACAAGGAAGTAATCTGGGAAAGAAGAAAGCCAGGCAAATGAAGAGTTTCTGTTTTAGGTGGTCTCAACTTGAGAGGTGCACTGTATACATTGGGCATGCGTATGTGTCACTAATGGTAATGCTGTCATTGCACCCTCCATAGGCAGGACCACCTTAGGGACAGATCCCACGTGTCATCAGCCTGTGCACTTGCCCAATGAATCTGCAGCATGGAGGAGGTGGTGATGAGGACACAGTGGAAAGTGAGACTAGAAACCAGCCTGCACTGGCCTTGAGCCTGAACTGGGAGTAAGGGGAGAGAGAAGATGGGTGTGTAAACCAGCTCACTTCTATTGTTAATTTGTTGGGATAACTGTAGCTCTAGTATGTGAATGTAATGATTATGCTTATAATTTTAGAGATTCCGGAACTACAATCTATACAGACTATAAGTAAAACCCATAGGGACCTAAGATGGCCAAGCTTGCACACTTAGCCATGATGTAAGATCATTGCCTTGGGGCTAGAGAGATAGCTCAGAGGTTAGCAGCATTTGCTGCTCTTGCCGAGGACTGGAGTTCAGTTCCCAGCATTTATCCAGCACTCATAACCATCCATAACTCCAGCCCCAGGGAATTCAACAGCACTTTCTGGCCTCCTTGAGCACCACATGTAAATGATTCACAGAGTTACACAAAGGTGGAACACAAACACACATGAAACAAAAATAAATACATCTCTATAAAAAAAAAATCTGAGTTTAGGAAAAAAAATGTTCTTGGTCATTTATAAACCTCTTTCTCATACCCGGGAGACACTCAGGGTTCTGAGCAGCAGAAACCAGATGTGACCCAGCTTCCACAGACTAGATGTACCCCTGGGTCAGGCATGGAGAGATAGGTTCTACCAGCATCTTCTTGCAGTCATGCAATGATCCCATGAAAGAGATTTCATTGTATACAGAAGAAAATTGAGGCTTGACAGATTTCCCAGAGGGTAGATGGGTAGAAGGTAGTAGAATTTTAAGTCTGGATCTGGCCAGCTCCCGGGCTTGGTGTTCCTAACCATCAGACCTTGCTTTCCTAACCCCATCAATGAAGAGAGTTTGACAAGGAGGCGCAGCTGCAGGCGGCTCATGATGAAGCCCCTCACCTCCCCTTGTTAGTACCTCCAGGGGCTTCTCTCGACCTCCCTGTAAACTAGAAAGTGAAGCAGTGGATAGAGTGTGTTATGGGAGCAGGAGTCAGCTCGAAGCCCACCAACCCTGGTGCTTAATGAAGCCATTGCTGGGTACAGTCTTATTCCCAGATCTGCAGGGCGTCACGACACAGGAGCTCAGACACAACATCCCTCAGAATGTAACTCTCGACACCCAAGCAGTGAATAAGAAGAGGAAAATTCTCCAGAAAGGACAGGTGGAAGGAGATACAGAGGACACTTGGCAGCCTAGGAATCCTGAAACTTGATTCTGTAAGACCCCCACCCCCACCCCTCCCAGGCAGGTCTGTGGTAGCAACGGTAAGTACTGGGATCAGACAGCTACAAGTTCACAGTCTAGATGCACAACTCTGCCTCTTAAGTATGCATAGCTATCAGAAGCCAAGTATGGCGACACAGGCCTGCAAATCCCAGCATGGCAGAGACAAGAGGATCAATGCAAAATTGATGCCAGCCTTGTTTGTACAGTGAGGTCCAAGCCAGCCAGGGATCGTTCCTCTTGGATCTAAGTTTTCAATCAGTTTCCTTTCTGCACATAAACACACTCTCTCCCACCTTCCAGGAATGTAGCTATTGGTTCAGAGGCTAACCCAAAGGACCCCATGCCATTATCTCAAAAAGTAAATTACAATAAAGTTAAAAAGAAAAAAAAAAGATGTTGGGAAGTGAAGGCTGTTAATGGATCTGGAGCAAGAAGATTAAAGTCTGGTAGAAGTCTGCCTGTGGGGTTTATTGTTGTGTGAATTACTCATCTCCCTCTTTATCTTAGGGTGTTAGGTTTCTGCATAAAACTATCCACTTAGCTGAAGGAGGAAGAGAGTTAGCTAGATAATATATGGTAGAAGCAGCTTGAATGCTTGTTGGAAAATTGGAGGTACTAAAAAAAAAAGTTCTGAGTCCATTTATCCATCCATCCATCTATCCATCCATCCATCTATCCATCCATCCATTCACCCACCCACTTACTCACTGGACATTCATAATGTCCCAAGCAGCTTTGGTACTGTGGGTGGTTCCTGATCCATTTGGTTTTTGGGGTAAAAGTGGGAAGGTGGGAAGGTGAGCACCTGTCTGGTAGCAGCAGGGGAAACAGTGATGGAGAGCATGCATACAAGATGGTGAGCCTTCAGGAGCAGTAGTCCAACTTTTGGGATATTTTGTGGCCAGGGCCTCCTATGACCACATGCAGACCAAGCACTGAGGTGGATAGTGAGGAAGGCAAGCACGTAAAGGAGCACGGACAGAAGAAGGAATATAAAGGGAGCATCTAACTATGTCCCTGACACCTGTTAGGCCCTGGTGAGCCACGGAAATGCTTTCCCCAGTAATAAAGAAAGCAACAGCCTCAGTGAGGAGAAACTGCCCAAGGTTGCACAACAGAAGCTGGTGGAGTCAGAATTCACTCAGGTGTCCTGGCTCTTTCTACCTCTACTCAAAGCCTGCAGAATAGCTCTGTCCAGGGTGTGTCCCTGTGACCCAAGCATGGCACACACTAGCTGCAGGTTCCACACACATCATCAGCACAAGGACTGTCCTGGGAGGCACTTTCCAGAAGGCTCTGTTTAACCTAGAAGTTCCCCTAACTTACTTGGCCAAGGACACATTCTCTCTAATATATCTCATGGATCCTGACACCCGGCAATGGTTTTGAAGTACCCCATGGAAAACAATGCTTTAAAATGAAGAAAAAAAACCAACAGCTGCCCATGTTCCTGGTGCCTCAGGAACAGAGAGTTTGTAGATCATTTTCACTTCAGCCCACCCTTTCCCGTTCACTTCAGCCCACCCTTTCCCGCTCCTCCTTCTGCACTGGTTTGTAGGACAGAAGTTTTCTGTTTGAAACTTAGCACACATGCTTAATGTTGGCTCTGGCTTCTAATCACTTCCAACAACAAAACCATGGGCATTATCAAGAGAGGGGCAAAGTGTTTAAATGGAAAGAGTTCAGGATTGGTAGTCAAAGGCCAAAGTCTGGAGGCCAAGTTCGTCTGCATGACCTTGGGTAGGTCACTTTCCATTTTGAGTTTCATTTCATGTCTTTGAACTTAGAAGGTTGCAATGGAATGAAAACGACAAAGTCAAACTATAAAGCATTCCATTTGTCTTGTCAGACAATGCTCCTCCTGCCTCAGCCTTCTGTGTCTGCTATCACAAGCATGTAGCATCATGCCCACCTGAGGCGCTTTTTTTTTTTAATTCTTATTAGTATAGTCATCATCTTCAATGTTGCAGAGATGAGGGTCTGGTCACTCAAGAGATGTCCTGGAATACAGAGACAGCTTCATAATACATCAAGGAAGCTGTTCATTCAACTTCAAGGTTGGCTAGCTACGCTGCCCAGTGGAGGGCAGAAGCCATGTGGGGGTTGATAGCAACATCTCTGGGAGCTTCTTGAAGCAGGTTAAGGGACCATTTCCTGAACCCAGAGGACTCATTTCAACAAGCAGGCATCAAAGTCAATGTGGGAAAAGACAGCGATAATTAATCACCGCCCTGTCTAGGGCTGCCCAAGCAGCAGATGGATTGAGAGAACTTTAAAAGAGGAAGGTATTCCCAAGGAGGGCTGCTGCGCCTGGCTAACCCCCTGATTGAGATTGGTGAACACAGATAAATGTTTTCCCTGGTGGCTACAAAGAGTGGGAAATGGCACGGGAGTTAGGAGTCGAAGGGCAGGGCAATGGAGGGTTGTCTTTTAATTTTCTATTGGGTGAGAGAAGACTGGCGGAGGGGGTCCCACACACCTCTCCTTCTACCTCCCCGATTTCTGAGCCCAGCAACACAAGCTAAGCATTTAGCACTCAAGATACAGACACTTAACATACACAGCTGCTCCAAATCCTTGAAACAAGTAGATGTTATAACTGTCCTTTTCCAGATGTAACAAATGTTCAAAGTCAATGGTAGAACCTGCCCTACTTCACTCTAGGGCTTGAAGAAGATGAGTCAAGGAGAGAGTTGAGATTCCTGAGCCCGTGAAAGAATCTGATCAGAAGCTAGTGGCTATGGGGATGGGTGAGGTGTGACTTACAGGGGTGCCTGGGGTGGAGGTGGGGCACAATCAACCATGATCAGACCTTGACGAGTGCTTCTGACACAAAGTTCAAGGTTGTCGCCTCCTTATCTAGCAATCGATAGAGACCAAACAGTTCCCACAGTACATAGACCCCAGCTGCTGAAAGGTCTTATTGTGTTACTCTGGAATCCACAACCATGTTCAGACATCTTGTCCTGTTTTCTAGATCTCCGTGTCCTGTTGTAGGGAGATCTCTGAGCTGCGGCCGTCCCTGTTGGGTAGCGGTCTTTATTACTTTAGCACCTCTTTGGGAGGTGGGAATTACTCATCTACTGAAGCAGTGACTAAGCTACTGTGAATTCCCCCATGCTCTCTGCACCAGGAAGTTGAATTTAAGTTTCTTGATAAACCATCAGAAGGTCATAGGCCTCTGAAAAGGTCACACTGTCTACTGGCCAGTCCTCAAAGGGTTAACATGATAAGGTTATTCCTCGGGCTTCTAGTGCCTGAGGGTGGTATGGGTCCTAGACTAAGAGAATCAGTCCCAGGACCCCTGATTCTCCTTTCTCTTTCCCCACTGACCACCTTTACAAAGCTGGCAGCTTACCAGACATCCTGGTCTTCCCATCCCATCCCGGAAAAACCCTTCACATGGATCATCGATCCTCCCCGTCAGGAATGCTCAGTTCCAGTGTCTAACTGCATTATGTCATCCAGACTCCAGTGACCCATCCAACCTCAGTCCTCACTTAAAGAGTCTTGTTGGGGAGCAATAAGCTCTTTTGGTCAGTTGCCCATCTGTTTTTGCCCTTTGACCTCAGGGGTTTGTTTAGCAGCTAAGGAAGAATCTCCTAAGAAGAGAATCATGGCTGAGTATGTACTCACTCGTTAGTACTTTGAGAGTCTGAGTTATGAGCACATACACGCGCACACACACACACACACATGCACACACACACACACACACACACACACAAACACACATACACACACATACATGCACACACCCTGGTTCCCTCCTGCTGGCGTTACCTGTTTACTGGAAGACATGCTGGTGAGAGTGTTGATGCTGCTGGTATCTGTGACCACCATTGCAGATGGGAACCGGGAGGTGTGGGAATACTGAGGGGGTTCCTGCTTATGTGCATACACTGGAGAGACAGAGAGAAAACAAAACTCAGTATATATATATATATATATATATATATATATATATATATATATACACACACACACACAATCACAATACCCACACAAACCACCCTGTAGTTCCCACTTCCCTGGGGTGGTGGTTATATTTGGGAAGGCAGTGTATTAAGGAGACATTCTGGTTCCTTAATGAAGGTAATTGATCTTACTTTGGTTTCTTCCCTTGTAAAATAAGGATATCTATTATAGGGAAATATCAATGCTTTGAACTAAATATATAGCCTTATGCACAATTCTGTTTCCCCGACTTTGGGTAGAATCTTAGGAGCCTAAGTATCAACAAGTGACATTATGCATATGGAGAGCACCTATTGGCCAACAGGGAGCATCTGCCCAGGTGTGTGCTTACTGTTTCTGACACAATTCAAACTCCTTGTTTCCTCTTGGAGTTGTAGACTGATTAACAATCATGATTAGATGTACATGTAATTAACTGTATAATTCTGGGCTATTCCAATTTTCACTACAGTGATATAAAAGTCTTATGATATCACATAAATATGAAGAATAAACAAGAGGAGACAACTCAGATAAGACCTCCAGGAGCATGTGACTCAATTATTTAGTTGCTTTAATACCTGCCTACCACATCTGGAGTCCCGTGACTCATGTTAGCTATCCAGAAGGATCATGTTGATTCCAGGTCACCTCACTAATGAAAGCATGTGGATGCTCAGCTACAAGGGCGGGACCAGCATGTTCCCAAAACATGGACCCTACCAAGGAGGCCTCCAGTACAAAGTGGAGGTGAAGGTCACTGGCTGCTGGTTATTTCCTGGTCTGGCCCCTCTGGGATCTCTCTTTGTGGTTAGTCAGGTCTACTAGGTCTGGGCAGTCCCATAGATCATGGTGACCGCTGTAATACTGTTCCACCCAGGCCTGGGATGTGGAGGAGGTGGGGGAGGTGGGGCCACAGACTCCACAGGAAGAAGAATGAGGCCCATGTGGGTCCCAGACTCTGCTGCAGGCTGTGGCAAAGTTTTAAAAGCCAAAGATGTGTAATAGGAGTGTGAGGTGCTGCTTAGAAACCAACTCTGCAGGGGTCGAGTCAGGACTGAGCCCTGAGGATAGAAGGATGAATGTGGCTGGTCAACTTCAGACATGTTGTTTGTCCAAGGCATCTGGAGGAACAACTCAAATTCCTGTTGCCCTCCTTGTCTTTTAAAAATGACTGGGGAAACACACTTGTGTTTTCTGTAACACTTTATGCTTATGAAAGGTAAATAATCTATATATTTTTAATAATTTATTTTTTATGTGCATGGGTGTTTGGCCTGTAGGTATGTCTGTGTGAGAGTGTCAGATATTGGAGTTGCAGACATGTAACTGTGGGTGATGGGAATTGAGCCGGGGTCCTCTGGATGAGCATTCAGTGCTCTTAATCACTGACCCATTTCTCCAGCCTGATCACCCATATTTTAATTTCATGTTCATAATGACCTCATAAGCCTACTATTCCTATTGTATGTATGAAGCAAATGAGTATCAGAGTCGCCAGTGGCTACATAGCTGTTTAAGATTAGTCTAGACTGGATGCTTCCTGAAGCAGGCAAGAAGTCTATCCCTTCTCTAATATATTCCCAAACTTGAAAATTAAGACTACAGCCAGGCTTGGCCATAACAGTGGAGGCCTGGGCTCAGGATGGAAGGCAGGGATAGGTAAATGTAGGGGAGGTGTAAAAGCCAAATGTGGGGACCCTCTGTAAGGGCAGAGACTCCTTGACTTGGTAGAGGGTAGGTGGTATTTTCCATGCATGTTGACAGCTTTAATTTGTTTGGTTTTTAGGTTTGTGTATGTGTGGGTGCACATGTATGTATGTGTGTGTGTGCCTGTCTGCATGCCTGCATATGTGTATGTGTGCCAGAGGGTGACCTCAGTTATTGGTCCTCTGGTGTGATCCATGTTACTTTTCGAGACAGGGTCTTTCACTGACTTAAACTCACCAAGTATGCTAAGCTATTGGCCAGTGAACTTCAGAGACGTACCTGGCCCTGTCTCCCCAGAGTTTGGGGCCATATAGGTACACATCGGCATACCAATATTGTTTATGTGGATGTTGGAGATCCAAACTTAGGTTCTCATGCTTGCATAACAAGCACATTCCTGACAGAGGTCTCTCTCTAGCTCTGTTTGTTTTCTCCTCAGTGCCAGGGTTGAACCTAGGATCTAATGCTGTTTGGCAAGTGCTTTAGTGAGGAGCTCTATTTCCAGCGCAAGCTTCACATTTTGTGATTAGAGAGAAAGTTTTAGTGTGTATAGATGATGGGCATGAGGGCTCCAGAAGATTCATCTGTTTTAGAGAGCAACCAGCATGCCAACTCTGACTGGTTAGGGATGGCTGCTAAGGTGATGCTTACGGGAAGGTGCTGACTGACTGCTGAGGTCTTCATAGGGCTGGGATGGGAAAGCGCTGTGTGCTCCCTGTGCTTGGTCAACCCTTTGCTTATAGGCTTACATTTTCCTCTGCAAAATCTCCCCTCCCACCCACCTTAGAGTCTTGGGGCTGGGGAATAGGACAGGAAAGCAAGAACAGCTCTCAAGAGTTGAGCTTGAGAAGTGGCCTCGGTTGCTGATAAACTGGGAAAAGGAAATCAACCATCAACCATCTTCCGGGAGACTTGCAACCCCGGCGGCACGCGAGTCCTTACTGTGGGAGTTCTGTAGCTGAGTCACTGCAGCCATGAAGGGCTGCTGGGCCATGTGACTGCCTGGGCTCTGCTGCATGAGGGGCTGCTGGTGAGGGCTGTGCAGCTGTTGAGAGAACTGGACGGGCTGTAGGGCTGCCAGGCTGCTAGCCACACTGTTGATGACTGGGACACCCTGGGCTTGGGAGGTGTTGAGGCCTGTGGGGGCAAAAAGGAGAAACGTCAGAGTGGTAGCAGGAGTGAACAGAGGTGATGGAGCAGCGTCAGCCACAGATGGAGCCCCTGCTCAGTGTGTCTGTTATGGCAGAGGGTGCATGGAAAGTGACCTTTAATACAAGGGAACTAAGAGCTGGAGAGATGTGTTTCTGAAGCCCAAGACTCTCCCCAAATCATCCCATGACCTCCCCAAATTCAGTTCCCTTGAGGTCATCAGAGCCCTGGGAATATGATTTGCTGTCTTCACCCATGCTGGATTATAAGAAGCTTGCTCTGTGGTGTCCTCTGGCTTAGTCAAGGATATGACTTTAGGGTATGGCTTATTACCCAGATCTGTCTTTCTAGAAGTGAGCAGCAGTCTGCAGCAGCTCCTTGTCCACCACCCCTCCCATCCCCTTACTCCAACTGCCCGCTAGCCTCTCCAGGCAAAGGAAACCAAACCTTCCTCCACAATCCTGGAAGGAGGAGGTCTGAGGATACACGGCAGAGCTCACAAAGCCCCTGGGAGAGGTCAGGGATGGACTCTGGGCATCGTAGCAGAGAAAGGAAGAAAATATAAGAAGAACTCGGCCTGTCTGTGAAGTGGATATATACTAAGGATTTTGGTACCTGAAGAACCAGGTTTGAGGAAGAGGAAGCAGTAAATTAAAGACATGGCAGGAGGCCCGGCCATCCTTCTGCTCTGGGGGCATGCAAAACCTGAGCTTTGGTACCATGCCTATATCCTGAGACTTCTTTTGAACCCCAGCCACTACTGTAAGGCCTGGGTCTTTTTGTCACCATACTCTGGCTGCTCCCTGACATGATCCTGGGGAGGTGAGACAAGATGAGAGTAGAGGTCAGAGGTTGAGGTCAGAGGTTGAAGTCAGAGGTATCCCAGGCTCTGCCCTGGAGCTGCCAATATTCCTTAAACCTTGCTTTCTGGGAAGTTGGGGGATGTGATGAAGAGGGGATCCAGAAAAAGGTCTGTTGTAGGTAAGTGCAGGGTGGCTGTGTGTGTGTGTGTGTGTGTGTGTGTGTGCGTGCGTGTGTGTGTGTGTGTGTGTGTGTGTGTGTGTATGTGTGTGTGAGAGAGAGAGAGACAGAAAGACAGACAGACAAAGAGACAGAGAGACAGAGAGACAGAGAGAGAGAGAGAAACTTTCTGAAAGGCAGAACACTTCGAACGCAAGGGTTTGTGGGAAGTCCTCCAGGGAGATAGTGCAAAACCTTCAACAATTGCCCACTTGGAGCTCTAGAAGATATCATTATCAGAAACTTAAAAGGTGAGACCCTTGAACAGAAAGGAAGAACAGATAACCCTCTTCCTGACTCCCTCTGGTGGGACTTGGGGGGTGTCTTCTGATCACCCTCAGAATATCACTAGAATATCACCCCCTCAGGAGACTCAGATATGCTGAATATCTATTTCAATTTCCCTCCTTTTTTTTTTTCCTGAGACAGGGTTTCTCTGTGTAGCCCTGGCTGTCCTAGAGCTCACTCTGTAGACCAGGCTGGTCTCGAACTCAGAAATCTGCCTGCTTCTACCTTCCAAGTGCTGGGAATTAAAGGCGTGCACCATCACTGCCCAGCAATTTCCCTCCTCTTACTGCCAGCCTCTGGCTCCCAAGAAACACTATGAGTTTGTGTTTATACAGGACCCCATGCCCACTGATCACTTAGGGAAATCTTTGCCCAGAAAAGAATTTTAGCCTGTCTAGACTGGATAACATTAGGAGGCATAGTTTGGAAACAGGGCTGAGCCTTAGAGCCACCCAGAAAACCTCTTTAAGAAATATACATTCTTGAGCCCCGCCCAAGGACTCAGTGAGTCAAAGCCTGCAGAGGTGGGGCTCAGGAATCTCATTCTCAGCAGTCTGAGACCCTGGTGTGCTTCTGTCCGAGGACTGAGCACCTCTGACGTCATCCTAGCTCCCCTGGTGTGTATGTGTGTGACTCTTGGCTTTTTTTACCCGGAAGAAACAAAGATAGTGAGGATTTGGCGGTGACAAGTCACTTGTTCAGGGTCTTGCGGTGCTGAGGGAGTTAGTTCCCTTGTACAAACCGGAAAACGAAACAAAACAACAACAACAAAAAAAACCTCTCTAATCAACTCTCCCTTAAAGGAGGGCACTGGGTCTCAGCCAAGCTTCCTGACAATCCTCACCCTTCTTTATGCTCTGTCTACCCCAGTGCACATATGCACATGCGCCTAAGGTCAGCATGCACCCTGCTTACATGCTTCAGGAGATGCTGTGAGGAAGCTGAGACACATGGGTGCACATGATGGGAAGAGCAAACTTGGAAAATACAGAACGGCCCTAGGGAAAGCTTTAGTTTAGATAGCAACTAAAATAATACAGGTTAAGTGTGTGTGTGTTCATCAAACTTAGTATGGGAAGAAAGAAGTCGTGTAATTTGTGCATTACTTTATTTGAAGAAATTAGGAAGTAGATATCTTACCCATAGGCCTCTGTCTCTGTGTATGTGTGTGTGTGTGTGTGTGTGTGTGTGTGTGAGAGAGAGAGAGAGCGAGAGAGAGAGAGAGAGAGAGAGAGAGAGACCCATGCACATATATAGATCAGAGGATAACTTGCAGGAGTCAGTTCTCTCCTTCCACCTTTATGTGGGTTCTGAGGATGAAACTCAGGTCCTCAAAGAGCCAGCACTTTTACCTGCTGGGCCATCTCTTCCAACCCCATGAAATCTTTTAGAAGGTAAGCAAGCTTGTTTTAGGCATCTCACTCTTTCTCTAACTCCGAGTATTCGTTTGGTTGCTGTAGTCCAAGGGCCAGTGAAACAGAAGTGAATTTGAAGTAATTTTTAACTTTGGGAATCTTTACTAACTTCTTTATTCCCACTTCCTTTCTGCTGATATAAATGCTGACTGTCTCTCCATCCCAGCAGATAAGGACAGGGTAAGAGCTGCACACAGTCGTTCAATAAATCCGTGTGCTTTCAATGGGCCCTGACCTGTTCTGCCCTCGAAGAAGGCATACATTGTTCTCCTCCATGATTTCCGTTCTTAGAAGATAGCACTTACTCTGCGCAATGGCCATGACTCCAGACAGGGGCGTCATGATGAGGTTCTGAGATTGCTGGGGATTGTGGTGGGAGAGGCTGTGGATATTCGTCAAGGTGCTGACTGGGGGCAGTCCTCCTCCCGACACTGTGATCTGCTGGAGAGAGCAAAGAAAGATGGTTGAGCAAAAAAAAAAAAAAAAAAAACCAACAAGGGCCGCTTTCGGGATGCTATGACACAACAACAAAAGTTAAACAGCGGGGCAGGCTCTGTTTGAGACACTGGAGAGAGCAGTGACAGGCGGGGCCCTGAACTCATGATGCTCGTATTTGCCCGTTCTTAGAGTTGCCGGCTGACGTCAGGAGTTCATCTGTTCACGTGTTGCACGACGGCCACTTGCTCACCATTCACGTGCCTTATGTTCTGATCTCCCATCTTTTATATAGTATGTATAGCACTACTGATGCACCAACTCAGTCTCAAGAGTTCTGACATGCCCATTTCCCGGAGGAAAAACCAAGACCAAGAGTAGATCTGCACCTTGCCTGAGATCCTGAAGCTAGGAAAGGGTACACCTGCAACATGAGTCTTGGTCAGTCTGGCCTAGGTTCCATTTATAAATCTATTTTTAGAAGAAAGTCTCCAACTAAGGGTTGGAGAAGCTAAGGCTTTTCTGTTTTTTTCCAAATCCTTACTATCCTTTAGAGTTCTCCCTTCCTCCTTCCTTCCTCACCTTCCTTCCTTCCTTCCTTCCTTCCTTCCTTCCTTCCTTCCTTCCTTCCTTCCTTCCTCCCTCCCTCCCTCCCTCCCCCTCCCTCCCTTCTCCTTCAGTCAAGGAGCTGACCTTGCTAAGGACAGAACCACCTACCTAACTCTTCACTGCGATTCACCATTCCATCTTAGTGACAGACTCAGAGGTGAAAGCAACCGTTTCTTGCAGACGTGTTTGCACATGGCTGCTCTAGTTCATTCTTTCATTTGTCTCTACTAATACATGGTCCTGATCTCCATCTCTCCAAGCATCAAATCCTATCGGGGACTGTTTATACACCCACTGACGGAAACTTTCTCAACAGTACTAAATAAAAACTACTGTAAAAATGTGTTGATTTGATTCTAACATTATCAGAAATACTTCTAATGTCCTCATACTAGTTATGATCATATAAAAATCAGTTTCATATGCACACATTTTCATAATAGTTTGCTAGTCGTCACAGTTTTGAAATAACTGCTAATTTTTTTCTACTTCCCTTCTCTCTCTCTCTCTCTCTCTCTCTCTCGTTTTGTTTTTTGAAGACAGGGTTTTTCTATATAGTCCTGACTGTCCTGGAACTCACTCTATAGACCAGCCTGACCACAAACTCAGGAGCTCTGCCTCTGCCTCCTTAGTGCTGGGATTAAAGGCATGGGATTAAAGGCATGGGCTACCACCATCTAACTCTAAGTTTTTTCCTAAGAAAAGACCACCTCTCCTCCTAAGCAGACCCAAGCATTGCCGAGAGAATCAGGAACACAAGAGAGAGGTTATGGCATTAGGGTCTGTCATACATACAGCTACCTAGAGCTCTTCAGACTCTAGGTCTCTCACTTCTACCTGGAAAGATGATAGCTTCTACCCTGTCCTTCTGGTCAACTCCACACTTTCCAAGGTTAACTTGAAAAAAAAAAAAGGAAAGGGGGTGGGATCTTGAATAGGTTTGTTTGTGTTTTTAAAATGAACATGGAGAAATGAGTTAGAGGTCACATGACCAATAAGGAATTTTGACCACATCAAACAAGAGAGAACCAGCCTGTTTGCTGAACTTGTTTTTCAGAATGTCAGAGTCATTAAAAAAAAAAAAATCTGCAACCTGCCTTCAGACCAAATCCCTTGGGTAATATGGTCGTTTAGGGAAAGTCAGGTCAGTGCAGTTCATTTCTGCAGTGCTTCAGTTTGACGGTGCCACAAAAGTGTGGATAAAAACGACGTATGGGTAGCTTTACTGTTTGTAAAGCTACTTTCCCAGAAGTCCATAATGGCAAACAGAGCAAACATTATGACTGCTGTCCCTGTGTTGTAGTAAGAGAGTAACAGAAGAGCTGTCTGTCACTTGACAGTAAGGGGGGAGCCTGAGCTCAAGCTAAGGTCTGCTGGAGTTTTCAGTCTCATCGGCTTACTGTACTTGCCGACCTTGGTCAAGTGACTTCCCACTGGAAGAAGTGGCCATTACTTCCTGCTGGCTTCCAGGATGAATGGAAGCCAGAGAGTTGCCACAGATGCCAGGATGACCCTTAACACAACAATTTGGAGAGCTTGGATTCTGGAATGCCTTCCTTATGTGGCTATAACATGTAAGGTTGGTGCTATTAGCCCTATCTTGTGGAGAAAGAAGATAGTCTAGAGAGGTTAAGAAATGTCCCTAAACTTGATTTTTTTTCAATAAAAAGAAAGAAAAAAAAGGCCTCAAGTGGTAGCTGAAAGCAGGTTATCAGTTCATAAGGTCCAAAGGTCCAACTTTACACTTGCCAAGTATTGCAGGAGGTTTTTTTTTTTTTTGGTCAGCATACAAAAATTACACAAATTATAGCCTTAAAGTAGCTATGCCTTTTTGGCACAGGGCGGCAGGGAGGACTTACTCCCACATAGAGCTGTAAGCAATCTCTACACCAACCCTGTCACACGGACATTACTTCTCTCAGTTTGTAGGTGAAGATGCCAAGCAATTCTTTGACTCCATACTGGTAAAGTTCAGGGCCAAGACTGCACATTTGGGTTCTCTTGTTCACTCTCCTATTTATTTTTTTAAAATATGTATGTGGTGTGTGTGTGTGTGTGTGTGTGTGTGTGTGTGTGTGTGTGGTGTGTTATATGTATGTATGTATGTATGTGGTATGGTGTGTGTGGTCTGTGTGTGCTATGGTATGTGTGTGTATGTGCTGTGTGTGTTATGTATGTATATATGTTGTATCGTGTATGTGGTCTGTGTGTGCTGTGCATGCTATGGCATATGTGGTGTGTGTGTGTGTGTGTGTGTGTGATATGGTCTGTGTGGTGTGTATATGTGTGTGTGTGTGTACGTGTGTATATGCATGTGTAGTGTGTTCGTGTAATGTGTGGTATGGTGTGTGTGGTATGTATATATGTGTGTGCGTTTGTGGATATGTATTTGTGGTGTGTTCGTGTGATGTATAGTATAGTCTGTGTGGTGTGTATATGTATGTGTGTTTGCATATATGTATGTGATGTGTGATATGATGTATGTGGTGTGTATATTTGGTGTGGTTGTGTGATGTGTGGTAGGTTGTGTGTGGTGGGTATATGTGTGTGTATTTATATATATGTTTGTGTGGTGTGTTCATTGATGTGTGGTATGGTGAGGTGTGTGTATGTGTGTTTGTGTATATGTATGTGTGATGTGTCTGTGTGATGTGTGATATGGTATGTGTGTGTATGTTTGGTATGGTTGTGTGATGTGTGGTATGGTGGTGGTGTGTGTGTGTGTGTGCATGTGTGTATGACTTTGTGTGGTCTCCACCTTCTACCTTGTTCAAACAGGACCTCCTGTAGTTCACCATTCTAACACCAGGCTAGCTGGATGAGCTGGCCTCCAAACTTCCAGGAACTCCCTTGGCCTTTCACCTCTCTACCACCCTACTGTGTCCAGGGGCCTTTAAGAAGTTTATGTGGCTTCTAGGGATCCACACTCAGGCCCCGACGCTCATGCAGCAAGGCTGTCTCCCCAGTCCCACCATGTCCTTTTTAAACCATATTCCACTCTTGCATTGGTAGACCTGGGATGCACTTGTTATACATTAACAGGGAACAGACTCTTGACTTTGAGCACCCAGCACTAGTGACATAGCATATGAACAGGGTGTTGGAGAAGAGTGAAAAGCCAGGCCCTGCAAACAAACTTCCAGATGTTTGTTAACACCGAGGTGTGCTGTCTTGGTCAATCATCAATCTAGCACATGGCCTAGTGAGGGTAATGCTGAGAAAAGCATAAGAGTGTGTCTGCAGCCCGTGTATGGGACAGCCTAGACGTGGGTGATGTAGCTTGTACCATAGAAGGAAGATCAAGAGAACATAAAGAGAGACTCCAGGGGCATTTAAGAAGTAAGAGCTAAGACTTGGAATTACATCTTATTTTTATTTTTATTTTATTTTGATGTTTGTGACCTTATTCTTCTAGGCAAAGAACCTCTACCACTGAGCTACATCCCTAACCCAGAGCCTGGGAGTTTATTATTCTTATTTTATTCTGTGTGTATTAATGTTTGGCCTGGGTATATGCCTGTGAATCACATGCGTGCCCATGGAGATGGCATTAAATCCCATAGAACTGGGGTTCCATACAGTTGTGAGTCACCATGTGGGTGCCGAGAATTGAACTCTGGTCCTCTGAAAGAATAACCAGTTGTCCACCACTGAACCACCTCCCTGTACCCATCTAGGAGTTTTTTTTTTTTTTTTTAACCCACTGAGAAGCAAGGGCCTCTTTTCCAGGGTAGCCTGAATAATGCTTCAACCTTAACTTGTTTGTGTTTGACTGTCAAGAAATCATCAAGAAGGGGCTCTCAGGGGTTTGGGGAGAGCATGGAGGACTGAGAAATGCTTCTTACTTGGTTGCCCCACCTGGTTTGTTTACAAAGACTCCCACGAGGGAGGCCAGCTCAGGTCTCCTGAAACTGGAGTTGTCCAGACCAGGGTTCCCCTCAAGACCTACACGTTGTTTTTCTTCCAAGGAACTGGGGACTTGGTCACCTGTGACTCATTTCTCCTGTGTTGCCTACACAGCTCACACGTCAAGGTCTAAAATGGCAAATCCTCCCTCCGCCATCCAGCCCCCACCAGCCACGGTCACAGGTGGGGGTCAGACACCTTGCGGGAATGTGGAAGTCAGGAACCCTCAGCTCCTCCCTCCCATGAAACAGAGCATGACCCAGAGAATAAAGTTTTCCATTTCCTACCCTCACGGTTGGTGTCGTAATCTTCCTGTTGTCTCAAAAGCCCTCTCCTGTGCCCTTGTGTTGCCAAAGCCACGAATTGGAGAACTGGTCTAGGATGGAGGTGGGAGGGGCTAAAGAGGGATTCAGAGAGACTGGGGGTGACAGGAATCACAATGTCCTATATACATGTGTGAAACTGTCAAAGGACAAATTCAATAAAAGTTAGCGCTCTCTCTCTCTCTCTCTCTCTCTCTCTCTGTGTGTGTGTGTGTGTGTGTGTGTGTGTTTGTGACTCAGAACTTTGAACACTCAGATGAGCCTTACTGAGTAGGATAAGGGTTCATCCGGTTGTGGGGCTGTGGTTAGAGGCACAGAAAACTTCAGTAAAATTTCATTGACACTGAAGGGACACCACAGCCATTCATGAAATAGTCACTGTACTGAGTGTTTTTGTATATGCTATCACACTTCCCCAACAACCCTACTGAGGCTACTCCCATTTTATAGATGAGGAAAGGGAATCAAAGTAACAATTTGCCCAAGGCTGTACCACTCTGAGGTGCCAGCGCTGAGAGTTGAGAGTTGGTAACTGAACCTTTGAAGTCACTGTTTCTTATTCCAGCCACCACCCCACCCAGCGCACCTGCCCTTATGTCCCCCCTCTCAGTTCAGGAGTCCCATATCTCCTGCCATCCTCTACATCCTGACGCTGTCCTCATCAGGACCAAAGGAGTCAGGAAAGGAGTCGGGGGGCTTGTTTCGGAGTGAGGTGCTTTCTGGGTTAAAAAAAAATCTGGTTTTGGAGGCCTTGGACGGGAAGGATGAATGGACATTTTATCAACACAAATGTCATTGGCAGCCCCAAAACAAACAGCGTCCCACCCGGCTTGCTCCTTTATGAGGCATTCAATCAATAAAATGAGAGCAGGGCTCTGTCAGATTTATTGGCTGGGTTCAAACTGAACACCTCTTCTACCTGCCAAAGGCTGGGTCACCAGCCTACCTTTTGGTTCCTGCTCTGGACAGCCCCTATTTTCCCCAGTGGGGCTACAATGGTTCATTGTTTAAGGCAGGCCTTGTGAGAAGTTATGTTTGTCTTGCCTCTTATCTTATCAGCTCCAGTGGCCCAGGAGTACTCACCATTTTACTGTCAGGTGAGAGGAGACTGTGGCCTGCTGGGTCCAGGCTGGCCGGGGAGACTTGCTGTAAAACCGACTGGCTGGTCACCATGGCACTGCTACCATGGTGACTGATTGTCGAAGAGGAAGTGACCTCATTGTTTCCCGGCTGGCTGTAGCGCACTCCTGAAAAACAACATGAACCCAATAGGAAAATTAGTGTCACCAGGGCTCCTGGACACTGACTCAGTGCCTCCTGTTTTCAATGGTGGGTGACAAGAAAACAACATTGCTTTCTTCTCCATGTCCACTCACAAGAATGATCAGGCATCTTTCCTGGGGTGAGGGTGGCATGGCCTCTACTTTAATTGTAGAATATAAGATTATATATAAATATCATATACAAATATGTTTTGCCGTTTTAGTTGGGAGCCTTAGCCTGTACTAGCTAAGCTACCTCTCTGGCCCCGTGTAAGAGACTTTGGTCTATTTTGGTTTGTTTTTTGTTGTATTGCCAGGGTTTTGGCATTTGATAGTCATTCAGCCAATTTCTATTGAAGGACGGAGGGATGGAAAGGATGGATGGGCAGATGGAAAGCAGGAGAAAGAGTTGAACCTTCTAAAGGTATGGGTCTCTCTGAAGGCAGAGGCAGAGCAACCCACAATGGTGAGGCAGATTTCCAATCAGGATAAGGAAGAATTTTCTAGCAAGAAGGGGCAATGGGCAGACTTTGGGATTTATAAACGAACAGGTTCAAATCCTTCCTTGGCTCCGCACCTCTGACTTCTCCCATGAAACAGAGAGAGTACTGCCTCTCTGGGGCTATTCAGGATTGGAGGCAACCTTTCTCCAGCTCCCAGCATTATGCCAAATACCCCAGGGCTGTGGGTGAAGATGTCCGGCAGGGTGAGCTGGTAGTAGGATAGACCTCAACACATGGATATGAAGATTTTCAAATTCTAGAACTCCTAAGGTCAGATTCTTAGCACGGATGCAATGTTCTGGAGAGAGCAATGAATTTCTAGAAGCTCCTGCTCTGGCAGACTGAGTGCTGCATTGCCCAGGAAGCAACTTAGCAGGTGGCCTGGCTGCAGCCCTGCTGCTCTTTCCTTTGGAAGTATCTGGACTTCACTCTGATTTCACCTGCATGTTTTGACTCCCTGACCAGCTATTTACCTTCCCAAGCTACCCTGCTCCCGAGAGAGCAGTGATAACACTGGGAGTCAGGTGTGTGCTCGCCTCCCAGCCTGTCCTCACCATCGATTCGGTCTCAAGTCAAACAGTCTCTGGACTTAGCCTATTTAATTTGGCTGAAGGAAAAGAACCAGCCCTCTGATGATCAAATATAGGTCACAGGGAGGCTTCTCCCCTACCACGGGCTACACAATTATTTATTTTAAAATAATTAACTAAGGATATCCATGGGAAACAAAAGCCTTCCCAAGGTGGTATGGTAAGAGTCCAGAGTCTCTCCTTAGAGGCTAGGCAGCAGAACCCATTTGTTTGTGTCCTAGCATTGTTTGTGTACCAAGCACAGATGGCTCTCAGAAACTTCTCCTTTATGATTTCTGGCTGGGAGCTGGAGGATCCCTGTTTTGATCACAGTTTTGCATTCTATCTGCTGGGTGAGTTCCAGTTTCCTTATCTAGAAGCTGAAGGATGTTGTGCTGTGTGTCGAGGGAGTTATCAATGCAGTGTGGAGGGAACTAGGCTTCTCAGCTCTAAGCCCACTCGCACCCTTCCCTACTGATGCTTCTCTCATAGATGTAACAGGCACTGGAGTGATCTTCTAGGAGTAGGGTTGGACAGATACTATGCGATTGTCCAAGGCCACACACCGGGAAGAGATGCTCTTATTAGAAAAAAGAGAGCCCAAGTCTTCATATATTTCACAAATTCAGAAAAAAAAAAAAAAAACACTTGAAATGCTAAGGATGAGGAAAACAGAACGTGTAGGCTCTGGAGCTAGGTGACCAGGGCTTAAATCCTGGCTCCACCACACCATAGTCATGCAAGCTTGGAGAAGTTATTAGCCTCTCTTGGGCTTCGGTTTCCTTATTGTTAACAACGTCCACCCTTAGGTCACAATGAATTAGTGGAAGTACAAATACTCAGGGTGTTTGCTTTCCAATGGACATATATCAGCTGCGCCAAGTCCCCCCACCCCAGACTATCTTCATCCAAACATTTGGAAACTTCATTAAGAAGTGAATGAATGCTCTTTCTTTCTTCAAACGCCATTCCTAAGCTCTGGTTCTGGAGGTAGGTGATAAGGCCCCTGGGTTGACCTTGATTTACTGACGATACCAGGTTATCTGTCACAAAAGACCTATGGAAGAAATGGCTGTAATAAATCATGGCCATAAGCCCTCCACTCACTACTTGGCTCAAGTCATTATTTGATCATGCTCCTGTCATGGACCCTGTGAGCCACAAAAAGACATTCAAATACAATCCAGAGACCTCCCCAAGGTGCTGGATGCTGCTGTTCCCTGGGTATGGTGGACCTTGGGTTATTACTGAATTCCCAGCAACCCATGAAACAGAGTGATGTCCACTCAGCGAGACTAACTAGAAGTATCAGAAGAACACAGGTAATGTATGGTCCTGAGACAGCAACCCTGGCCTTGCCTTCCTATGCCAGTACCATCTCTAGGGGACTCTTCACCAAGCTGTGCCCTGGGATTTCTGTGTGTATGTCTAGCCACCCCATACTTATCTTTCTTTTCTGAGAAGATCTTTCTGTAGCCTGGAACACACCAAATATGCTAAGGTAGCTATCCATCAAGCTCCAGGAATCTGCCTGCCTCTGCTTCCCTAGCCCTGGGATTATAGAACTCGGTCACCATGCCCAGATTTTGCACGAGGCCAGGGAAGGTAATTGGGGGATAAAACTCAGGTTCTCAGTCTTGCAAGGCAAGTACTATATGGACTGTTTTCTCTCTCTCTCTCTCTCCTCTCTGCTCAGGAGCTTCTGACAACCCCTTGATGTTTTCTGAAGGACCCCAGATACCTGTGACTGACAGAATGGGGGGCCTTACATCTTCATTCTGCCTTATTTAAATGTATCATCCCTCACCACAGTCCAGGTGGCCATCTCAGATCAGATGGCTCTGCCACTGCCTCTGTGCCTTACCGATGCGGTTCCCTGCTCCCTCTGTGTTGACAGTTCTTTCCCCTACAGTATCTCTGGGAACGTGTTCTTCATTCACCCTGTTCCTGTCCTGTCCTCTATAGGCTTTGAAGGCCCTAGAGCAGTGGTTCTCACCCTTCCTAATGATGCGACCCTTTAATACAGTTCTTCATATTGGGGTGATCCCATACCCTCAAAATATTTTTGTTGCTACTTCATAATGGTAACTTTGCTACTGTTATGAATCAGAACATAAATATCTGATATGAAGGACATCTGATATTCAACTCCTGTGAAAAGGTCATTGGACCCCCAGAGGGGCCATGACCCACAGGTTGATAACTGGGTTCTAGAGACTCACCATCAGGAGTCTCCCCATTCTCTGATGTGTTTACTTTTCTCTTCCTCTCAAAGGGAAGAGATGCCTTAGTTATTGTTGCTAACAGAGCACCTGGCATTGCGCCTATTTACAGACTGAAGGAAGAAGACCACAGCTGCTTTGATCAAGGAACAAGCAGAAAGAGAAAGTATGGTCAACTCTGTATTGAAAGTGTGAGTCTGTTCTGGACCTGTTACCAGGGGATCGCTGGGAAGTCACACCTCACAGTTGAGAAGCACTGGATGAATTCAAAAATTTGCACAAAGCTGAATAGGACCACACAGAATATAATAAACAGTTCTGTGCATGCACTCACACTGCCTGAACATCAGCCAGCTGCTTCGGTCACTCAAGGGCTATATGTCACACCTGTGCCCATCAGGAATCATAATTCCTTCTGACTACAGATAATCCTCTGTCCTCCATGTCACAATAATGACCTGTGACCTCCAAACACCTACTTTCTTAGGCAAACTTCAGGACCCTTTCAGGCCCAACTGCCATGTTTACTGTTGGATAGAATTCATGCTTTATGCTTTTAGCCAACGAGCAGCTGCAGACTCTGCTAATGTTTGGATGGAAAGTTTCCTCTTTTAATAACATGTCACCGATGGTGCAATTTTCTCCAACAACCCTGTGACTATTCTTATGCAACTTAGGTGTGTGTGTCTGTATGTATTTAAATGCATGTGTTGGTTTATACAAGACCAGCTGGGCCTTCTGTGTTCAAAGACAACCATAATCACCTCACAGGAGGACTCCAGAGAAGGCCTACTTGAGTGTCACAAGTCTGTTTCAGGGGCTTCCACCTACGGCTCACAGACCTAGCTATGTAGTCCACCTCTCTAAGATGCTCAGAAACCAGCAAAGACTTCAATTCTGGAAACCAGCAAAGCACCAGTCCCTAGACATTTAAGACTCTGTCTGTCTGTCTGTCTGTCTGTCTGTCTTCCCTTTAAGTCCATTATGATTCTGGATTAACTCTTTAGGCTTTGGTCTTTTTTTTTTTTCCTCTGAAGGACATATAGATTTCCTACCTCTGGTGATAGATGCTCGATTAATAAAATAATGTTAAAAGAAGCACTGGCTTTCCTGGGAGGCAAAATGCTAGGTGAACAGAAGAACAAGGCCAACCAGGAAATCCTGTCTAGAATTCCTCTCATATAAGGAGAGAGAGAGGAGAGTGTGGACTCTTGAGTAGTATGGGCTCGGCTTGTCCCTCACATGGCCTTTGGCACTGAAGCCTGGGGAAGGGGCTCTCTTGACTGGGATCTGTAAGCTGAACCCAGAACCTGGTGGGTTGCCTTCATTTTGAAGCCAGCTCGTATTCGTGATAGTGAAGGAATGTTCCTCCAGCTAGTGGACCTATGCCAGCTCGAGTGAGCGCCCCAGCCACTGGCAGAGTAAACATTACTCAACTAGTCAGGGCTCTGTCACACACATTCTTCCTCTGTGTTCCTAACCTCATGCAGAGCACAGCCCCAAACCCATTGGGTCTGAAAACTAGATATCTGAACTGGGGTGGGAGGGAGCATGAGAAGGAGAAAGGTCTTCCAAAATGAAGCCATTGTGCCCATTAATCATGGGCAGACAGAACTGTTTTCTAAGAAGCCCCAATCTTGTACTGGGAAGCAGAGGGTGAGGGCATTAAACTGGTCTTGGTGGCCTAGCCAAATGTCCTCATAACCCTCCACCTTCCTCACCTAAACACCAGTCGCTTTTATTGAGGAAAGAGGCAAAGAGACTGCAGTCTGGTGAATTCCTGAGATACTCATTTATCATTGAAAGAATGTGAACAATCCCTTGGCTTCAAACTGGGGACTCAAGAACCCAAAGCGCCCTAATGAATTAGCACAGCTGCCTCAGTTTCTCCATGGGAAGGACAGAACTTTTTGCCATTTTGCATGCCTCGGGGTCTTTATTCTCCCTGAGGATAAAGACCCATGTTTGCATGGGGTTTAGGAGATTAGGGAGGAAAAAAAAAAAGCTGATGTAAAATGAAAGCAATTTAAATACTAGGTGGGTCTCAGTTCTAGATTCCAAAGACCTCAGGTGGGAGCCTCCCATTCATGACAGGAGAGACACAGACAGGCCCGGGAGGACCGCAAACATTCTTGATTCAAGGGGTAAAGCATTGAATGACACTTCAGGGAGGCCCACAAACTGGTTTTCTTATAGAAATCAATGTAAACATGAGCAGTGGGGGAAGAAAGAAAGAAAGAAAAAAGAAAAGCCAGCGGTTGAGAAGTACTAGCGTGTACGGTGCCTTCAGACATAAGTCCAGGCAAGGAGGGAGGCGGGACAGACAACCATAGCCTTCCTTCCACAGAGCTGGTCTTAGTACTATGTCCTTGTCAGAGAGCTGGTTACTGCAAGCAAACATCAGGTGGTTTGTAAGATCACTTCAGCCTGGAGCCCAAGGCCACAGCCGAAAGAGCCTACATGGCATTGGAGAACTCTGGCAGGCCTCATCCAGACAAGCGCCTGTACTGGTTTCTCAGTGGCCACAGGATCCATGTGACACACTGGACAGCAGAAGTTCTGAGGTGATTAAAAATACCTCTTGCCAGGGACTACCCAGCAAGTCTCACATTCTGAAGCTGACCCCCTTTCCTCTACCCTACAATCCCCAGATAGACTCCTGATATGATAAGCTACTCTATCAGGACCCACAGATAGTTTGAAACAATTTTACAGGTTTTCACCCTTGTTTCTTGGCTGCATCTATCATTAGAATATATATATATATATATATATATATCCTGAGGCAGGCTATAGTCCCCTCAGCAACTTCTTTTCAAAGATTTATTTATTTATTTATTTATTTATATGAGCTCTCTGTTTTCATGCACACCAAAGGAGTGCATCACATCCTACAGATGGTTCTGAGCCATCATGTGAGTGCTGGGAATTGAACTCAGGACCTCTAGAAGAGCAGTACACTTAACTGCTGAGCTATCTTTCCAGCCCCCTCCTCAGCAACTTTTATATAGTGCCTGAACTCTGTCAGGTACCCAAGGATTTGCAGAATGAATCAATAAGAAAGAATGGCTTAACAGAGGGCTCCATGAGAAGCAACTGTGGGATATAAAGATAAAGCGCTCTCTCTCTCTCTCTCTCTCTCTCTCTCTCTCTCTGTCTCTCTCTCTCTCACACACACACACATTCTAAGTCTCCTGCTTCTTTGTGTAGTAAGAAGAGGTACATTTTTTAAGGACAAAAGAGAAAATGAAAGAGGAAATTAAAATACAATCAAAATTGAAGAAACATTACCAACTACAGGTCTGAGCAATTTTCATGTCAGGAGGCATCAGACAAGGGTGTGGAGGAGTGTGTAGGATGTAGCAGGCTGCTTTCTGCACCTGAGATCTCATCCTGTGCTGAAATAGTGCATGTGTGTGTGTGTGTGGTGTGGTGTGGTGTGTGTGTATGTGTTGTGTGTGTTATGTGTGTTGTGTGTGTTGTGTGTGGTATGGTATGTGTGTGTGTTGTGTGTGTTGTATGTGTTGTGTGTGTGTTGTGTGTATGTGTTGTGTGTGTTATGTGTGTTGTGTGGTATGGTATGTGTGTGTGTTGTGTGTGTGTGGTGTGGTGTGGTGTGTGTGTTGTGTGGTGTGTGGTATGGTATGTGTGTGTGTTGTGTGGTGTGTGTGTGTGTGTGGTGTGGTGTGGTGTGTGTGTGTGTTGTATGTATGTTGTGTTGTGTGTGTGTGGTGGTGTGGGGGTCTGTGGAGCATGTAGGCTGTGTGTATTTCATTCTCTAGTCTTGCTGCCCAAGCAAATCATCTGCTTCAGGGCTCTTTAGGAGCAAGTGCTTTCATTAATCTAAGCTGACTGTTTCTGAAACGAGGATTATAAGTCACAACACACAGCCCACGCCATCTTATTGCTTGGCAAGGAAGGCTTGCTGCCCCTGTAGATGTATAAGTGAGATGCCAATGTTTATACTTAGCAAGTTAGAAGCCAGTTTGTGGTCCACTGGGTTGACTTTTGAGGTAATGGGAAAGAATCTGTTAGTGGGGCATTCACTGTGGCAACATGAGTAATCTGAACATGCTTTAAAACGAAACGAAACCAAGGTAAAAACCTATGAAGGGTTAATGCTGGACATGTCAGTCCAATGCCTGTGGGTGCAGACAGTGTCCTGCTGCAGTCTGGCTTCTGGGGTCTCTTCTTTTCTAAGAGCTTGCCTTTGCAGGCAGGGGTAATATGGCTGCAACAAAGGCTCTCAGGCTTGGCTGAGAGGGAGAATGGTGATATCCCTAGCTGGCTGGGCAATGTGAGGAAGGCTATAAAGCCATCAGAAGACTGAGCCGCTGGGTGTCCGCACAAAGTAAGGACCTATAAACAGACATCTGTATTGTGACTGAAGGGCTAATAAAGTTGCCTTAGAAAAGAGAGGGTCTTCCACTGTGACCTATTCATAAGCCATTCCCCCACTGGGAGGGGATGCCCAGGGACAAGATATTTTGAGGCCTGACAAGTATTAGAGCTGCCTCCCTATGGGGCCTGGTCAAACCCCAGCCTCTTCATCACTATCACTGAGACAGCGCCATCAGCATCATCACCATCATCATCACTATCATCATCAGCAACATCAGCATGACAAATCACGGCTGATCACCCAGCAGGCTCACTCCGGGGAGCTCCAGGTATCAGACACTGAGCCTTTGGCAGGTGGATGAATATGGGCTTCTCGTCTGTTAGGAGCACTAGGTGAGTGTTTGGGGAGCACCATCAGAGATGCTCAGAATCTGGCGGATTTTCTTCTGTCTCTTGGCAGCTCAGATGTACCGAGAGTCTAGACCTCAGGCACTCAGTGGAAACTCAGAATAACTACACAGTCCAACACTTTTCTCGTCCAAAGAGTATTGATTAGTAAGAGATTATAAAAGGATCTGAAGTGGTAGACCATGATACTAACTAGTACGACTAAACTAGGTGAACGGTCTAAATCCATAAAAACCAAGCTAGGAGAACATTAGGGAGAAAGCCAGGCTGTGCAGTCTTGGAGAGGTTTCTGGGAGCATTTAATGTCACCACCAGATTATGAACTGTAATTTAGGATAAGAGATGGCACATCGGGACATTGTTTCCAGAAAAGGGAAGCTAGACTTCAAATAATAGTTACAGATGCCATTGAAAAATGACTGCTGTGCTCAGTCTAACTATAAAATGGAATAACGAACCTACAATTCAGAGCACTTAGGCCTTAAGCTCTTTGGTCAGGAACCTCTCCAGAACCAGATACACTCATTCTATAACGAAGGCGAGTGGCTACTGCGGTGCTAGGCCTAGCAGGAGAGACCTTTGAAGAATCCAGCAGGGACTTGGGCACAGCTCAACTTTGGGTTCTATCACTCTGAATGCATGCACAAGGAGCCAGGTGTCTGAAAGCCCCGCTTCACTATGGAAACAAAGCAGACCAGTTTTGTTTTGTTTTGTTTTGTTTTGTTTTGTTTTGTTTTGTTTTGTTTTGTTTTTCTTTGTCAGGAAGGGATACAAGTCCTGGAGTAGAATTCTAGGTCATAAAGAAGATAGGCCGCACGCCTCTGCTCCCATCTGTGAAATACCTAGAGATCAACGAAGCACTTGCTTCTTGCTATGCAAACTGCAGGTGCTGTTTGGAGAGTTTCTGTCCCTGCTGCACAAGTACTCAATCGGGCTTCATGGCCACCATGGTGGCATTCTGCCAGGGACAAGGTTCCAAGGCACGGGCATGCAGACTGCCACTCAAAAGCCCCGGAAGTGTTAACCTCTGGCAGTTATAGGTGTCTTGTTTATACCCAGTATAAATCTGCTTATTGTGACTGGCCCCACCCAATCTGCCAAAGTCGTAAAAGCCCTAATGGTCCCTAATAAAGGTGGAAGGCTTCTAACAGCACAGAGTTCCTGAAACAGGGATGGAGTGAGGGAGAGGAAGAAAAGGAGAGGGAGGGAGATAGATGATGAGCTTAACCATAAAGTATCACAATGGCAAACCTCTCTCTGTACTTAGA
Source organism: Mus minutoides (assembly GCA_902729485.2). Lineage (NCBI taxonomy): Eukaryota > Metazoa > Chordata > Mammalia > Rodentia > Muridae > Mus > Mus minutoides. Next base: position 1,561,684 of record LR749811.1, read on the forward strand.
GCAGCATAGTCTGGGGCCTCAAGACTGGAAGAAACACACACTCTCCAAGTAACGCAAGGTCAGAATCTTCAATTAGCTTAATGATTTCTCCAGTGTTGCCTCTGGGGTTCAGGGCTCCCCAACTCCAGCTGCCTCTCCTTTTCCATCTGAGTAGAGAACCACTCATTGTCACTTTTTCAGAATGCTCTCCTGCTCTGTCTAGCTGAGTGACAGGCAACTCCTGGCTGAGCATCCACAGGTCTTGGGACCCGTGCTGCCACGCTCGGCATCCACCTAACAGTAACTTCAATCCCATTGGAGATGAGTGTGGCTCTACCATGCCCATTTTTAACAAGCTCCCCAGATGACTCTGATGTGCTCTAGGAAAGAGATTGGAGAACCCCAGATGTTGCCAGTGCATCAGTTTCGTGGTTCTGGTTGTTTCAAGTGATGATCAAAGTTCATGGAAACTGCAAAGCCACACCCTTATCAAGAAACCCAGGGAGACCCAGGGTCCTTCTTTGGGGAGCTCAGGAGCTCTACAAAGGCAGTGAATCTTCCTTGCCAAGCAATAAGATGACTTGGAGAATATGTTATCACTTTAAAGCCTCGGAACAACCCCATGTATGCATTAGGACCCCCTCTGAGCCAACGAAGTCAAGGAACTTATTTGAGAACATGCTGCCAGGTGGTGGCAGAACCTCAGTTCCAGTGCACTATGTTTTGAGTGCTACTCCTTGCTTCCAGGTACGTCTATCTCAGTGTGGACTTAAGTGAAGAGAAGGACTATCTGGAAGCAGCACCCCCCATTACATAGATTCCTCTTGGAAAAGCCATTAAGTTCCCAAGCCCATCTCCAAGATGTGCCTCCAACATCCAGAGTATGCTACCCAGGAAACTTTGCCCTTGATGCCTCCAGAGAACTAAAAGGATAAAGTCTTCTCCCATGAGGCTGAAGCTAGTCTGTAGAGGCCAGAGCTACCCATGGTGCTGCTGTTGAAGCTGCTGAATCAGAGCCCAGGGTAAGTAAGGGAAGTAAGCAGATGCTTAAGGGAGAGTGTAGATGCTAACGTGGCATCTCAGGAGCCTTGAGGCTTCCTGTGCTCAGGCTAGGGCCCACCTTCCTCTTGTGGTGCACACTCTGCCTGAAGTTGGGGTCAGCTCCCTTTCTCAGAACAAAGGGCAGACAGCTTCTCAGATGGACCGTCCACCAGGAAAGCACCCAACCTCCCTCCAATTGGGCATCTTCAGTGGCCCAGTTATATATGAGCAATTCAGATACTCGAGGTACTCACACCTACTTCCATTACAGGAGAAAAATACACTGGCTAGGTACAGGACACTCTTGGTCATCGGCTGCCCCGACCTCCTGAGCCCTACTCCCAGCATCAGTCCATGCACCCCCACATGACACTAAATGCCCATGACACTGAATACACCTTATGGGTGTCACTGAGCAGCCCTGGGGAAGATGAGAAACTGCCTCACATCCACTGTGTGACTAGAAGCCAGCCTGAGTCTACTGCAGACACCAAGATGAGCATCTAGTTGGAAACACCCAAGTTCTCCAAAAGTCAAAACCGAATGAGACTCCAACAGAGACAGGGAACTAAGGGGTCTGTCCCCTCATCATATAACAAATAACACAAACAACAGCAACAAACAAACACCACACAATACCAAATAACAATAGCCCTCGTTTATGAGAGGTTGCCACGTCTGGGTGTTTCCCCTGTATACCTAGGCATCATACCATTTCCTCCTCAAGCTTTTGTGCAAGTGGGTGTGCCCATACGCTGAGAAACTGAGGCTCAGATTCCAGAAGCTTGTCTAGGGTCACACAGAAATACCTGACTAAGGCGAGGCTGGAATTGAGGTCTCCTCCATGACTCGTGGTTCTGTTGTGCACCCACTGGACTTAGAAGAACTTTATAAAGGCATGTTAAGCGGGATTGTCAGTCAAGGGAAGGCTGGGTGGGGGACAGAGGGAGATTAGTTACTAGTGGAGTTGCCCAAGATACTCCCTACTAGAAGTGAGGCCCCTGAGCCATCTTCTCCTTTGCCAACACCAAAATACAGAAACTCAGGCCCCTCAACCCTTAACCAGAATAAGCATTTTGGCACATACCCAGGCAATGGAGGCGCACTTTAACATGGAGAAGGTTAGAGTTAGTTTTCAACTCATGGTGGCCCATTGGGGCTCCCCTGGAAAGTTTTAGTAGTTACTTATGCCTAAATCCTTAGAGAGTCTAACATAATAGGGCTGCACTTGGGGATGGGCTGTATTTGAAAGTTTTGCTGACCCAAGCAGCCTGGATGTGTGAATCAAGAATTATATAGACGTATGTATGTGTGTATATGTACATGTACATTATATACATGCATATATATATATATATATATATATATATATATATATATGCATTACTAATTACATGTGTAAGTTTGTGAACCTGCCCACAGAGTGCCCACTGGAAGTGTTGATGCCCTGGAGCTGAGGTTGCAGGTAGTCGTGAGCTGCCTGACATGAGTGGTGGGAACTGAACTCATGACCTCTGGAAGAGCAGGTCTCACTCTTAACCACGAGCCAGTGCTTTAGCCCTGGTTTTTATAGTTTTAATTTTATATAGTTGGAAAAAATCCAAAGGAAGATATGTCATGATACATGAAAATGACATGAATTCGAATTTCAGATGCCATAAATAAGGCCATGTTGGGAGGCAGCCACACACTCATGTATGCATAGTCTATGGCTGCATTTGTGCTACAGAGACAGGCTTGAAGGGCTGTGACTGCAACCGTATAGGTTGAAAAGCCTGGACTTTTCCATTTTTGGCTCTTTAGTAAAAAATTTACCCGACTCTGTTCTATAGATAATTAGGAGTGAATGTTTTATTTGACTGTACTGTGAAGATATGTTTATTAGTATAAAATATAAATATTATATATAAAATGTACACATGTAAGTTAGTATATATGCATATCAAATGTGTATATATACACACATACATGCACACATCCACACACGTGCACATGCACACACAGACACACAAGCACACACAGAGATACACTTGCATTGACATACATACATGTGTGTGTGCACACACACATACACAGACACACAGGAACACACACAACCACATACATAGATACACACTCACATATATACACACAAACAGAAGCACACACAGAGATACACACTTCCATACACATACATACATGCACACACACAGGCACGTGTGCATGAGCACATGTACACACACACACACACACACACACACACACACACAGGTTTCTCTCCTTGCTTCCCAATTTGTATTTTTACTTCCTGTTGAAAAAGTGGATAGAGGATAGGGTGAGCTCTTGTGCGTCTGTTAAGCAGGTGGCTTCAAAGGCCCTTTGCCCAGACCTCTGTCTGTCTCTGCCCCTCTAGTACTTCATTCTCTCCAAGTTCCTGTCCCTTCCTATCAAACATTCTACAAACAGATTCCAAGAGCACTTCTCCCATTAGCTGCAGGTTGGATTCCGTGCTTCCTGGCAGCTTCCTTCCTCTACAGAAGGGACCAAGGAGTCCTCAGATCCCCTAAGGATCCTTCAGAAGGATTAGGCATAGCAAGTGGGCTGCCTCAGGTGATAGGAGTTTGTTATCAGCTTGGGGTCCCTTTGTGCTGAGGCCTGAGCCCACCAGCCCTGCCCAGTGTCTTTGTATGCAGACCAGGGCTGGCCCCCTAGGGGGCTGGCAGCAGAATACCTTGAAGACTGGACCTCTTAATCTCATTAATATCCTGATTGTCTTCTCCAATCTAGTGGGAGTTGATGGGATGGTACTCACAAGATAAAATGACCTCCACATTCAGGAGATAAAATAACAGTCAGATTAAGTCCCCCAAGAAGCAGAACATTGGAGCCAACACCACCTCTGAACCACCAGAGCAAGCCAGGATCCCAGGCAGTTTTGTTCCTCCTCCTAAGGGACAATAGGACTGACTCATTTACTCTGGGAACCCTTGCTGCTGAGATGAATATTTTTTTACAGCTGCCCTCATAAACCCCTCCTCTCGTCTGCTGCCCAGGGAGGGGGTGGGGCTCCCAGAGGTGAGCTGAGGTGCCTACCCTGTCTCACAGGCCCCATTAAGTTGTTAAAGCTTTTAAGTGCCCCAGACAGGGCCCAATGCAAGGGCAGTTCAAATCCCCGAGCAGATAGGGATGGGCTTGGGAAAGAGAGGCCTTCGTTTCTTTCCACTGAATTCACCTTGCTCAGGGGCAGCAGCTGGGGAAGGACTAGCTAGCTTCTGAGTCTTCTTTCTAGTTTAGCTCTCCTATTCAGATGGGAGTCTGTCTGTCTGTCTGTCTCTGTTTGTCTGTCTCTGTCTCTTTCTGTCTGTCTGTCAGTGTCTGTCTCTCTCTGTATTAGTTCTAAAGCTTAAAAGTTGTTAGTGTCTGCATAGAACAAATAAAGACAGATGGGCAGTATATTACAGGTCAAAACCTGTCCCACTGCTGACTAGCTCTGTGAAACTCGGGTAAATCACTCCACATTCTAAACATCTTAACTTCCCTTACTTGACAAATGGGGGTATCAATACTGATAGCACCCATCCTCCTAAGTCTTGGGAAGGGTTTAAATGAGACAAGTGCAAAGGTGGCCAGTCCGGGGCCTGGTACCAGGGAGGCGCCAAATCAACACAGAACGTCCTCATTTCTCATCTTCAGTCTGTGCTTTGCTTCTGGGTATGTTTGAGGGCTCCCTGGCTGCAATAGATATTTTGTGCCATGGAGAAGTGCATCTGTATAGGAACAAAGCTGCTTTGCCTAAACCATGGGGTTAGATTTCTGCAGCCACCAAGGACGCAGGGCAATGGAGACTAAGGAAGAAGCAGGAAGCAGGACTCTGTGTTTTCAAGTTCTGACACATGTCAAGCAAGCCAGGTCCGCTGGGCTGGGAAAGGGAGGGCTAGAGTTCAAAGGCAGGGGAAAGCAGCAGCCACAGAAACAATATGTCCTTTTAGGCTGTGGCCCTGAGGTCTAAAAGTTATCCTGGGGAGGTGTCTTCTCCCTTTTGTGACTCACTGACTTTGCTGAAGAACAAGTCCCCATTTCCTTATGAAAAGATCATTTAAGAGTGAGGACATGTGTGGGAGAGCAAAGGCTGATGGGAACCTCATGTCCCTCCCTGCCCCCATGGGGAGGCAGCCAGGTGACTTAGACTGGATCAAGGTGTACAAGGAGCAAGGCCACCCAGATCAGGCTACAGATAGCAGCCTTGGGCCAAGGCTAGCCCAGCTCCCATCCCCAGCTTCCTCGTCCTCCTCCTCTGAGACAATCAATACAAGCACCAGTCTCCGACCTGCTCCTTTTTCTTGCCACAGCCCTGCCCTCTGACCTTTTGGGGGCCTTTTCCTCGATTCAGCTCCAGAATGGAGGTAAAGGCCATCACTCGAGGCCTGCTCAATGGCCCCAGAATGGGTTGTCACGGGGCCCTATAACCAGGGACAGCTCCTGCTGGCCAGAGCTGGAGTAGGGAGGGCAACAGATAAAGGCCTTCCAGTCTGAAGATAAATGGCCGCCTGCAGCCCTGCTACAGTAACTTTAGGCCCCCAAGAAGAACAGACAAAGGGTGCCCCTGTGACACACACTGGAAAGATGAAGGCCCAGCAGCAGCAGCCAGGCTGGTTCAAAGCCCCAGCTTAATTGTCAATTAAGCATGCATAAGGGGGGACAAAGCCATGACAACCCTTGGCTGCATGCTGGTGTGTGATTGTAAAGGCAGAGAGGAGCAAGGCTGAAAACGGCTGATTCTGCTGAGTGTGTTTGTAGGCTACCTTGTAACCAACTAGCCGCTGACAGAGGCAAAGTGCTTCTCCTGCCATCCCTATTGTGTGGGACATTCCAGGACCAGGGTCACATTGTGGTCATCGTGGGCAAGTGGGGCACATGCAGTAAGCATGGCTGGGAAGGAGGGGGCTTGCATAGGAAAAGGAGGTGCAACTCTCCTTGAAGAGGGCTCTGGGGAAGAGTCTTCTCTTTGGTGCTGCCAGACCTCCTGGCTCAGGTGCTGGGGTTTGGAGAAGGGACAGTAGAGCAGGGAGCTTAGATCTTGGGATAGTGTCCCTCCCCACCTCAGCCTTAGAGATTGCCAGTGTTAGGGGCTGGGGACTATCTCAGAGGGAAAAAGCGTCCTATATAAGATCATTGTTCAGAGCTCCACAGCCATATAAATGCTGAACAGGCAAAGAAAGGGTTTGTCTGTGATTCTGGCACATTGGGAGATGGATGGATACAGGGGATCCTCAGAGTTAAGATAGCTACCCAGAGTAGCTAAATCAGTGAGTTGTGGGTTCAAGTAAGAGACCCTGCCTTAATAAGTAAGGTAGAAAGATGCTGGGCACAGCCTGCCGCTTCTATCTTAGCTTCCTTTGTATTGCGTCCTTAGTGGCTTGCAGCAATATCTAACCCTGTGGCTTAGACATCTCTCTCTCTCTCTCTCTCTCTCTCTCTCTCTCTCTC
>LR749811.1:1568269-1609757 GCA_902729485.2 Mus minutoides
CTGGGGACAGTCCTAAGAGCCATCTTGGCAGCCTAATAAGGGCATCTAGGGTTCTAATTCCAGCACTGCGAGCACAGTGGTCACTTCTTTGTCTGTCCCAGGATGAAAACTCATCTCGTTGCCTGTTAGGATTCATGTCGAAGCGCGTGGAGTTAAAAAGAAAACAGTTTTTGGCCGGGCGTGGTGGCACACGCCTTTAATCCCAGCACTCGGGAGGCAGAGGCAGGCAGATTTCTGAGTTCGAGGCCAGCCTGGTCTACAGAGTGAGTTCCAGGACAGCCAGGGCTATACAGAGAAACCCTGTCTCGAAAAACCAAAAATAAAAAAGAAAACAGTTTTTGTTCTGTTCTGTTCTGTTTCTGCAAGGCCTGCCCTTGCTCCCACTGGCACCATCTACCCTCTTCAGTACTGAGGGGTCTCACTGGGGTTTGCTGGGAAAGGTGGTGGTTACCGGGTTCCACCCCTTTAGCCCTTGCATGCACCCAGCATCCATCTGACACATAAGAAACTCAGAACGTACATGAATTACTCACATTCACCCCCGGCCAAAATCACACCCAGAGAATCCAGTCCCTGGGCATGAGTCCCTTGATAGGCTCTGAGTGAAGAGGAAGGTTTAAAAAGCCACTTGAAAATATTGAGTGTCCCAGAAGACTCCTCCTGAGACCTTTCTCTGTAGCATCTTTCTCTGCCTAGGAAAGACTGTGATGCTCCCACAGGGAACCTTGGTCCCAGATGGCTCTGGAGGCTCCCTACAGAATATGAATCCCGAGGATGCAGGGCTACGTGTCTCTGGCATCTTACTTCTCATTTTTTTTCACACACTGGCTAGGCACACACTCCATCACTGAGCTCATCCCAGTTTACATTGCCAGGACTTGGTTAGCATTTAACGTATACTTGTGTGGTAAGAATTGGCAGACCAGATGTCTGATGTCTACTCAACATCATGTGAGTTTCAACAAATTATCTTTGTCTGGGCCTCAGTCTCTTTCTTTGAAGGCCTTCTGGGTTCTATCATCTTTTTTTTTTTTTTTTTAATTTCATGAAGACCCAGAGTTTCAGAGCAGCACAGAGACCACACTCTTCTCAGACTGTCTCTGGCCCTTGTCCCTTGCCTCTGCTCTGTTTCTAACACCTGGCCCTGCTGCCTTAGCTCTCTGGTTCTCCAGCCAGGGCTTGGAGAGCCTCAACTAGCGACCCTGCAGTGACCTCAGCACAACCCCAGCTTGTCAGAAAGCTGCTGGCCCTTTGTTTGGCTTGTGGGGCTCTCTGACTTTGGTGTGGAGATCACAGGTCCCAGTACAATGGCCATTGTCTTCTCAACAATGCTCCTTGCCCCAACCACGCCCTCACAGCTTCCAGATTCAGCTCCGCAGATCACCATGGTGGGCAAATTCTCCAGCCCTGTTCAGTACCAGCCATAGGCCATCCACCACCTACCTGCTGAACCTTTCTTTGTATCGCTGTAAGGGAGGTTCAGCTACTCGGTCAGGCTAACACTTTTTTGCCTCACTACCTGCAGCTTCTTTGCCTTTTATGAATAAGCCAGCTTCCTGCTGGGGTGTCTGAGCCCTTCCTTATTCTCAGGGCAGAACTCAGAGAAACCCCAGCCTGGTCCTAGGCTTCCTGCTGGTCAATTTCAGGTCTCAAAGATCATACCGACTATGAGTGGCAGGCATGGTCAAATGTCTGCACATTACCCATCCTCTGGCTCAGACCCTGTCCTGATGACCTGGCTCTTGGGCCTTTTGCTCCAAAAAGGTAACTCTCAGGGGAGGGGAGGAAGGGACCTCAGAGGACTATAGATTATAGCAATGGCTGCCTTTCCTTTCTCAGGCTTTCCCCCAGATCAGAATGCTGTGTTGTGTTTGGTATACAGAGGTACCAAACATCCATGGGTACCAAAACCCTCCTTATTTCTGGTAAGCCAGCTTTCTTAGGAGAATTAAGACCTAGGAGAAGACATGGCTAGCACACAGGGTCCTTTTTCAGGTGAGGATATAAGCATCTATCTTGACATATTCAACCCATAGCAGAGACATTCTGATCCAGGCCAACAGGCCACAAACTCTTTAGTCAACCCATCATACACCACCTCAAGTAACGAACTCCATCCTAACCCAGGCTCAGCACAGCCGAAGCTGCCACCCAAGCGGCCTTTCCCTAACAACCATTTGACTCCTGCTGAAACTGGAGAATGGCGGATAGGATATGGTCCGACCTGCAGAGAGGTCATAGTGACCGGTGATACATCACTGTGATCTCTCTGCCTGCAGCTTGGAACCTAGCATTTCCAAAAGGCAGCTTTTTCTCTGGAGATAATCAGTGTGGCTGAATCAGCAGCAGCCACACAGGGAGAATGGAGATAGAGAAGAAAAGGGCAAAGGGCTCCTTTGAGGGCCGAGGAGCTGAGCAAGGAATCGGAGGAAACCTGACCGGAGGCACACACTCGTTCATGAGCCTGTTCTGGCAATGGGAAGAAAGAAAGCATGTCTGTCGCCATCCCAATGCATCTGCTCCGCTCCTCGGAAGCACCGTGAGACTGGCGAGGATAGCAGCAGTTGGTTCTGAGGCAGCGAGAGGCTGGCCTCCACTCACCTGGCATCTTATTGGGTGGAGAGGAGCTTGGCTGATGGTGAGGGGAGCCATGAGTGAGCAGGGGGTTCAGGTTGTGCGTCTGGTTGGAACTATAGGCATCCATGGCCAGCTTCTGCCTGAATGCCTCTTCCTTCCGGCGGTTTGCGAACCAGTTGTAGACACGGACCTCCGTGACCAGGTTGGAGCCTAGGCCGTGGGCTTTGGAAGGGGAGACCCCTCGTTGCAAACATTCTGCCCTACAAAGGACAGAGGGGGAGAGATGGTGAATGAGGGTGCCTGGGGATTGTGTGTGCTGGGCTCCAAACACAAAATCATAGTAGAAGCTGAAGGTCAGTGGGGTGGGGGGAGAGACCTGTCTAGAGAAAGGCCATCCTCACAGTACTTGAGAAGGCTCAGCGGAAGCTGTGGTGCAGGCCCTGAGCAAGCTATGTTGCTTGAAAGGCAGAGCATGGGCCCCTATGTGGCTCCAATTAAATGAGAGCAAGGCAAGGATCTGCAGTTTCAAGAGACAGCCCCGTGATTTTCCTCCTGGCACCTCCTTTAGAGCTTCACGAAAGGCAGTCCTTTGCTGGCTCTGACTGAGTCTTTTCCGGGCATCGTGAGAGACTCTGGGAGTTTGACACCCTAAAAGGGTTCAGGGAATCCAAATCCCGCGTTCTTGCTCTGGGGCAAAGAACTAGCAGAGAGAAGGAGGGTATTAAGAAGGGGAGAGGTGTCTCTGGGTATAAGCACCAAAGAAATCCCCAGACCACCATGAACTCTGTTCTTGGACACCCAACTTGCTGTTGGAGGCTTTTTTCCTCAGCCTGAAGACCTTGTGCCAAACCTGGCCTGTTTCTCCCATCTGCCTTTCCTGGCTTTATCTTTTCACTACCAAGGCTGCTCAGCTGGGAGACTTCGCAAGGACTCCACAGGCTTCCACCAAAGCAAGGAGTTAACGTTTTAGAAAGTCGATATAAGAATGAAAGAAAATGGAGAAAGAAGAAAGCTAAAGGATTCTCCAAGGACTTCCAGTGTTTGAGATATATATATATATATATATATATATATATATATATATATATATATATATATATTTAAGACACAAAAGGAGTCTATTCAGTCAGTGTGCACAGAGTGGACCAAACAGATCCAACCAAGTCTTACTCGCCTGCCAAATTTCCTTGGCTGTTTGCTTGAGACAGGGTCTCATGATGCAGTAGCCCAGATAGCCTCAAATTCTTGATCTTCCCCCTCCCTCTGCCTCCTGCGTGCTGGGATTATAGGTGTGTGCCAATGTGCCAAGCATTCTTGTAAAACCTGTGCCAGGCCCCAGATTCTTTCTGGTCTTATGGGGATACGATTAGTGGAGGCCCGAGTTAAGGAACAGTTTGGTGTAGCCTGTGTGGAGTGGAAACATCTCTCCAGCACCATATTTTATGTTAGAACTTATAGAGTATCTCTCCTAAAATAAACACTCATAGAAGTAATGATTTAGTATACCACAGAGGTGAGACCCCATGATTGAAAAATGACAGTGTTAACCAGGTTTCTTAAATGCAGGCTTCTTGGTTCTTTTTCTTCTTTTGAATGTGTGTGTGTGTGTGTGTGTGTGTGTGTGTGTGTGTGTGTGTGAGTGTGTGTTATAGCAAATATGCTGAGCTTAGAGGACAACTTGCAATATTTGGTTCTCTCTATCCATCACGTAGATCTGGGGATCAAAGCCAGGCAGTCAGGCTTGGCAGTAACTGCCTTCCTTAGCCCTCGGCATCACCTTGTCAGTCTTCCTTGGAGCTTTTAAAATATTTAATATGCCATGACTCCTGAAGTACTCCTGTGATGTGTCTCAAATCTGTTTATTAGTAAATTAAATTTGGGGTTCTGTAGAATACACTTTAGGAGGTCCTGATTTAGCCACACTTAGCTGGATAGTCAATATCCCAACAGCACAGAATCAAAGGGTTGAACCTTTGCCTTCCTGCTCCAGGGGGCTCCTGGCATTACCTGTTACACTCCTCCACTAAGGCCTCCCTCTCTTCCTTGCTGGGATTCTTTTGCCGGTCGTAGGCCTGGTACAAAATTTGCTGGGATGCGGGCCCCCATTTGAACCGGTTGCGGCGCATCTTCTTGTTGGTGGGCTCAGAGCAGGCGTCCTCCGACTGCCCAGGCCCCTGGTTCTGTTGACTGAACTCTGGAAAGAGAAACAGCAGCTGATCCTGACTGCTTTTGTCTGTCATGTTTCCAGAGCTCTGGACTGTCTGGTTGAACTCTGAAAAGAGAAAGGAGTAGACTTGATAGAGCCTGTAGCCTTCACGCTATAGACAGACAGACAGACAGACAGACAGACAGACAGGCAGGCAGGCAGACAGACAGACAGACAGGTGGACCAATGGACAAAGACACCATAATTCCTCTCCCTTAAGCTTTACAGTACGCTCCAGTTTTATGTGGAGATTCAGAGGGGGACACCTCATAACAGGCCCCTCCCTGCTCATCTTGTGTCCCCAGCAAAGCCACCCTTTCCTTTCTTGGACAGAGGTCACCAAGTCAATGTTTTTGAGAAAATTAATTATTTTCTTTTGTCTTGGTGACCTACTGACATTGAAGTCACACTCTGAATCCCAAATGCTTGTTACTTAAGTATTTATTTTGAGACAGGGTTTCCTGTGTGCCCCTGGCTGTCCTGAAACTCACTCTGTAGATCTGGCTGGCCTAGAACTCAAAGATCTGCCTGTCTCTGCCTCCTGAGTACTAGGGTTAGTGACACGAGCCACCATCTTCTGGCTCTGAATGCTTGTACTTTGATGACAGGGAGAGGAGCCCAGTCAAGTATCAGGCTGGGGGAAATTGTTCAAAGGTGCATATTACACTTGCCCACCATATTTAGAGGCATATGTGGCCCTCTCTGCTCTCCACTCTTCATCCCTGGGCACCTGCATTCTAATTCTAGGTTCTTTGAAAACCATGAAACCCCAAACCTTTAAAATAGTGCCTTGAAATAAATACCTAGAGCTTTGTATCTGAAAGAGAAGCTGCTTCTTACACTTCTAGTATGATCAGAAAGGCAATAGTGTGTGTGTGTGTGTGTGTGTGTGTGTGTGTGTGTGTGTGTGTGTGGTGATATGTGTGTCGTGTGTGTGAGTGTGTATGTTGTCTGAGGGGTCTGTGTGTGATATATATGTGATATGTGTGTCATCTGTATGTATGTGTGTGTTTGTGTGTTGAGTGTGTGAGGTGTCTGGGTGGTATGTGCGTGGTATATATGAGATATGTGTGTCATGTGTGTAATATGTGTACTATATGTGATATATGTGGTATATATGCAATATGTGTGTTATGTATGTGCATGTGTGTGTATGAGGTGTCTGTATGATATATGTGATATGTTTCATGTGTGTGCATGCGTGTGTGTGTGATATGTATGGTTTGTGTGGTATATATGCGACATGTGTGCTATGTGTGTATGTATGTGTGTGTGTGTGTGTGTGTGTGTGTGGTGTGTCCCAGAAGACCTTTTATGAGGGAGCTGGCTCATGATCTGCCCACATAATTTGAAAGATGGCAAGTACAGAGTCTGAAACAGAAGACCTTGCCAGGAATGATGTAAAGGAGCTGGAGAAAGGCAGGAGACACCTATCTGGCTTTCAGGCCCAGGCAGACCTATTTTCAATTCACTCTCATTGAGTGAATGAAAGTCAGAAGCCTGGCCCAGTGGCCACATGTTGGCTCATATGGTTGGACTGAGGTTTGGTACCTACTTTAGTAAAAAGGGAGCAAAGTTCTTCTTTCCCCATGTGTACCCAGAGCAGGGTTCCCGGGGTGCAAGACACATACGCTCATGTCCTAGTTCCTGCTGCCCTTCTTCTGGACCTTGGTATTCTTTCTCAGTCCTGTTGTTCTCAGTGTTCAGCCACAACCTCCAGAGCACTACAGCAATGCCTCTGGACATGACAAAAGTTTTAAATACTATCTGAGACAACTGGATCACTGATTCTCATTACTTAACGTTTGAACCCCATCCACAAACCCTTCCTAGTGTCTCTAGTCTGTATACATGGGATTTTATGATCCGTCTTGGTCTCTCTTTCCATTTTGGCCCATTACAAGAAAATGGTAGCTTCTTCTCAGCCTGAACTTAAGATCCCAGTTGTGGGTACGGCTGGCTTTGTTTAACCAGTGACCAATAGTCAAATCAGAAACAGTGTCCCAGGTGGATAAATGGCTGCTGTCACTGGAGTCTTTGATTTGGGATGGTCCTCTGGCCACCTAGGGTTCTGTGTGCATGGCAGCTCATGGTGTTTTTAGAAACCAGAAATGGCCTCTGCTAAATGTAAAAGCAGACTGTCACCAGCTTCCCTGGGACAACGTGGGCAAAATGACACTCCTCCCTCAGTCAGATAACCCCTCCCACAGTCAGAAACTCCTCCCTCAGATAGCTCCTCCCACAGTCAGATAGCTCCTCCCACAGTCAGATATTTTTCCAGGTGTTTTCTTCACCTTTTATATTGCTTGTTCTCTACAGCAACTCTTTAAATACTGTTACTTGAGGGTGAAGGCAGAGACAGAAGTCCCCTGTTCAATGGAGGAGGAAACTATCTAATATCTTCTCTTCCTCCTCCTTCTCCTTCGCATCCCCCCCCCCCCCCGTGGGCCCTGCAAGACATCTATAGAATCCCCTATGAATAACAGCCAAAGCCAGTGAGTATAACCCCAAGTGTCTGGGATTCTTTTGAGATTTTTTTTCACTTTAAGTGAGCAGGTGTCACTAGACTTACAGGTAAACAGTCCATCTCTACAGCACGCAACACCCGCTACACTTAACCCCTTCGCCTAATTCTCACAGCCCGGAATGATTCCCAGTAGCAGACAACTGGAGGTCCTCGTGGGTAAGTGACCTATCCAAAGTCAGACGGGCCTAGAACGTTCAAATGCTCCTTACCACTAGCTTATAAATCACTGCAAAACAACCCCCAAGCTCCCCGAATCTGACTTTTGTGGAGGATGCTTTTACATCCTGCAGTACAGGGACTGCTCTTTGGGGAGACTGAGCCTAAAGGAGATGGGAGTCCACAGCCCTAAAGGACCTGGCCTAGCCACACCCAGTGTTTGCAGAACTCGACTACCACAGGTCCTGCAGCTACCACCAACTTGCTCTCAAATGAAATACAACAGAAAATATTTGATGCCCATAAAATGACATTGGCTTTAGCAGCCTTATCCAGGGCTTAGGAGCTAGACAAAAAAGTTCTATGTGCATAGATAAGCCCTTGAATAGTAAGTACTGTTTATTAGGTTTTTTTTTTTCCTTCCCACGAAACCTTTTTGTATAATTTTATTTTTCATCTCCTCTTTCTATTTCCACTCAACTCGTTTCTTTGGTCTTTCTTTCATTTATCGCCCCAATTTTTGTTCCATGCTAGGGTGTCTTTAAGGCTTGATATAAGTGCTACCTCCTCCAGTAAGTCCTCCAGGATTTCTCCAGGTGCTATAGCAGTGGCCCTGCTGGAGGATGCCTTTTAGAGGGCCTGGAAAGTTGTTCTCATTAATTACTTGGATTTCTCAACTCCTTCAGGAGAGTGGGAGCCTGTGAACCCCACAGACTAGCTTAGTGCTTGGGACATGTCAGGTGTATGTATGATAATTACAGGAGGAGGAATATGTCCTTAAGTTTTGTCTCCTTAACTATAAACCAATAACAACCAATAATAGCACTAAACAAAAATGTCCCTTGCAGCTCGCCATCCACTTGGTCAATTATCCCTTCTTGAGCATCCAGAGGCTCTTTCTGGGACTTGCATCTTGTTAGATGGCCCAGTGTCTCTCCTCTCTCTCTCTCTCTCTCTCTCTCTCTCTCTCTCTCTCTCTCTCTGTCCTGGGGTTGCTGGGTGACTACCATCCTGACTTCTGAGCCAATTCTCCCTCAGAGCTGTCTGACCTTTGCAGACTGTGGCTCCTGAGAATGTTTTTGGGCTCTGCAGGAACTGCAGAGCTGTTTCATGTCAGGAGGTCAACTCCCTGAATGTGACCACCATGGAGGGAAGCCAACCCAGATGTTAAAGGATTGATTCCTCTACACATCAAACAGCGCCACAGCATCATCTACTCTGTCCACATAATGTTCCAATTCAAGGGTTAACCTCAGACAGAGACAAGTGTCCTGAACCTTTCCTTCCACTGATATCCTTCCTGCCCATGGACATAATAAACACAGTCACAGTCATTTTGGAGCAATGTGTAGAAAACAAAAAAATCCAAGAGCGATTTTAAAAGTGACTGTCCCAGAAAGAGGAAAAAAGATTCCCCAGAAAATAATGGAAATTAATGTGTTGACAAAGACACAGAGGCTCACAGCAGAGAGAGAGAGAGAGAGAGAGAGAGAGAGAGAGAGAGAGAGAGAAGAATTGGCTGGGTCCAAAGAGACCAAGTGTAATGGCAAGGAATGATCTCCTCAAATAAAAACAGCTCAAGGTTCAAATTCCCTCTGTGTAAAGACCCAAACTTCTCAGAATTCTTGCGTGGAAGGAATCTTGGGACAGAAGGAAGACCTTGGGTTAAGAACTGAAATAACCTGGATATAAACTGGGTATAGAGGCGCACGCCTTTAATCTCAGCTCTTGGAAGGCAGAGGCAGGCGCATATCTGAGTTCAAAGCTAGCCTGGTCTACAGAGTGGGTTCCAGGACAGGGTTACACAGGGAGATCCTGTCTCAAAACAAACAAACAAACAAAAAAACCCAAACCAAACCAACAATAACAACAACAAAGCTAAAGAAAAAAATCGATAAAATGCATCAACAACCACCAAATGAATAAATAAATAAATTCAAACCAACAAAATCCCCCTGAAGTGAAGCCTTGAGAACTGAGTCAGTAAACCTGCACCAGCCACTTTGCATCATGGAGGTAACTGAGGGCATTCTAAGGGATTCGGAGTAGCATTTCAAAGGTAATCTGGTACATTTGGAAGTTGTGTGAAAAGTGTGTGGAAGAACATGTGTACAACATGCGAAGTGTAGGGGGACGGATTGTGTGGCTTGTGTAGGCAACTTGTTGCAAAATTGTTCAGAATCTCTTGCTGTTCTTCCTTAATAATTCCTTCCGAACTAAAAACATTTCACTGAAATTAATTACATGCAAAACAAAACAAAACAAAACAACTCAACAAAAACCAATTGGTCAGAGTTCTAAGTGCGTATACTTTAACTGTGTCCTGCCTCAGACAGAAAGGAGGTCTTCACTAGGTGGAGTCACTCTCAGCTGAGCCCAAATTCTAATCTTGGTAAATGTAAGCAACTGCTTTAAATTGCTTCTGGACTCAGTCCTCCACCCCTGCCCCACCCCCACTTCCAAAGAACAGGGTCAGGTTCTGTACAGACACTTTAGCTATTTATACTTTTTCCAGAGGGGAAGAAAATAACAGTAGTGACGATCTATATTGTTGACCAAACAAATAAAATCCCCATGTAATCTCTTCTTTGGAAACTCAGGCTATCTTCATATATCAACCAAGATTCAATGAAAGGGGTGTTGGAAAGAAGGACTAGAAAGATTCAGAGTACACTGCACACCCTGAAGGCCTTTTCAGTGTAACTAGCTGTGTAGCGAGGGGCTGTGGGAGAGAGAAATGATACAAGATAACCCACTGTGTAGCAACGGTATCTACCTGCCAAGTACTTTAAGAGGCACCTTGGTGGAGGGGAAACTAAGGCAACCCACGAGGTCAGAGTGAGGGCAGAAGGCCCTGTAGGTTGAAGCAGAGGCAAGGTTAAAACACTTACGTCGGAGGATCTCCCGTTGCTTTCTGACGTACCAAGTGTACAGGGCAGCTCTCTTCTGGGTCTTCATGGGGGTACCCTTGTTGAGGTGTTGAGAGAGGTGTGATTGGTTCAGGCCTGTGACATCGACCACCTCCCTCTGGGGGATGTTGTGCTGTTGCATGTAACCCTTGATCATTTTGGCAGCCCTCCAGGGGTCCTCGCTAGACAGAGAAACAGATAGTTAGGATGCTGGTTCAAAAAAATGCCCAAAGGACAGTATTCACCTGCTGGGAGCAAAAAAGTCATTTTCAAGTATTCCCCCACTTGTTGGAACTCCAGCCTCAAGAGAGGTATGGGGCTAAAAGCAAACTATATGTAAGAGGAGTAGGCACCTCTTACCTTGTGCCCTCCAGACATAGCCTTTCCTTCCAAGATGGGCTCATCTTTAAGCCTGCTCCTACTGCCTACTCCCCAAACCTCATCCCCCTAGCCGTGGAAGAAAAGACTCTTGCTTTGTTCCACTCTCCTTGGATTTCAAGAGACTAAAAGACAAGAGTCTCACCAGAGAGTCAAGATGCCTGGAGCTGATTCTACACAGAGCCAAATTTGTTTTAAAAGTTTTAGTCAAAACTCTCCAACATTATTCTCCTTCTAAAAAGAAGAAGATCCAGTCTGTTAAAACAGGGGTAGGTCTGTGTGCACACCTTCTGAGACATAAGCAACAGCCAGTCTTCTAAAGACTGCCTGTATATGAAACAAAATTATTTTTGTTTGATGTGTCTAGAAACCTCCAGCAATCAAACTGAAATATTTCATAAGCATTTGTATAGTTGCGATTCCATTTGTGATCAAATATTACATTGTTTTTGGAGTTTTAGAAAAGTGTTCTCAGATATGCTCTCTCTCTCAAGTTGAACAGGACACTTGCAAAGCAGGTATGCTTAAAAAAAAATCCATAGCCCCGCCTCTAAAATAAAACCCATCGAGGAAGAATAATTCCAGTATTGGGAGTAAGACATTAGTGAGCCAAACACTCTGTTTGCCTGTAAGATTGCATTTCTCTGATATAGAAAGGCCACCTGGGAGGGAGCAGTTCTCCCTGATTTCAAGTTTGGACTGAGAATAGACATGCTTCTGGTTTCTCAAAAATGCAGGCACAGCATGCATTATAAACAAGAAACGAGGGTATCTCCCAGGCTTTAAAAAAAAATGTTTTTAGCTTCACTGTTACATTTTCTTGCTTAAATAGGTGACTTAGAACAAGAACTGTCATTGAAATTAAGAGATTAAGAAAGTCTCTTAGAAACATAAGAGAATAAGTCTCATAATGCACAGCACAGATCAAAAGTATTAAAGGAACAATACAAGTATGTATATGAGTTATTTAATGCAGCTATAGAAACAATTCTTCACTACATGTTGATATACACACACACACACACACACACACACACATATACGCACAATATATTAGCTTAACAAGACATCAAAAAGCAAAGAGAAAATTGGGTTCAGATGAAACAATAAAAATTGGTGTTGAAGCTGAGGCCAAATTAGATACAGTGGTAAAACAATTATTTTTTTCAATGGTGCCTGAAAAATCAATTAGTTTGTTTAACATGTTAAAAATCTCCAGCAATCAAGGGAGATATTGTATAGACATTTGAATTGTGGCTATTTCAGCAAGCCTTGGCTGTCGGATTCGTGAGAAGCCAGGCTTTCGAATGAGATGTTTTTAAGAATTGTAAACGGTCACATTAATTGTACATAAATTAACGAATTTCTCAAGCACTTATAAAGGCCCAGAAAGTAAAACAGCATAATGAAATAGTAAGAAAAAAAGCAGAGGAACTGCGTTCCAGTGTCAGACCTGGAGAATTCATCCTGAGCAGGAGAAAAACATGGCAATCAACATTTTAAACATAACCACGTAAATAACAACGATCGTCTAAAAGCTCATTGTTGGTTAGCATTTCCACAGATATTTTTTGGGTGGAAAAACATTTCTAACAGATACGAACCATAGCTTCCAAAGTTAGAGAAAACAGTATTTGGGTTTTAAAAATTACCACGGTATCGCTTTAACAGATCGTTTGGCCATTTTTTTCTTTGTTTAGCTTCTTTACCGGTTATTCTACTTGCCTAAAAAAATCCTGGCATAATAGTGTGTTCTAAACGTGAATGGTTCCGTGAAAAGGGAATTAACAGCGAGATGATCAAGAAAAAGAAAAACAAAACAAAAGAAAAACCGTTGAGATAAAACCTTTAGGCCCGGAATTAAAAATATTTGAATTGGGGGTAAGATGGCGTAGTTATACCTTTAAAAACAAAAAAACTGAAAAACTAAAAAAAACTTCTCGGATCCCAAAATGACCCGCATATTCCCTAGGGGAGAGCTCTGAGGCCCAGGTAAAGAGTTATTGGGAAATACAGTTTCCTCCCTAGGAGAAACTCGCGGGTAGCGAGGAGTGCTCGGCCTTTGAAGAGCCAGCGCAGGTGTCAAATGCAAACCCACAGTGGCCACAATGTCCGGCCCGCTCCTTCCTCAAGGGTGACTTTGCTGCCCAGGAGCAGAGAATCGCTGGGTCCCAGCTCACGGGGAACCAGGGGCCTTGGTCCCTAGGTAGCCCACCGGGTCTCCTAAGCCCCTGGGGCACACCAGCCTCCGGCCCGCAGCCGGGGAGCACGCGACACCGCCCTTTGCAACCCTCCACTCCAGCCAGGTTCTTCCAGCCAGGGTAAAGGCGATCAGGCGCGCCACCGAGTGACACCCCCCCCCCCCCCCGCACACCTTTCTTTTCTTTCTGACTTACAGGGGAACAAGGGGGTGGAGCGGGAAGAGAAAAACAAAAGAGAGTGCCCAGTACCCTGCAGTCGGCTGCGCAATGACCTGCAAGCCGCTAGCAATTTCTTGAAAAATTACTTTAATAAAGTCAGACGCTCCAGGCCCAGGGGAGGGAAGGCGGCACCAGCTTGCGAATGGGACAAAGCTTCAGGGTGTGTCCTGGGTCCTCACCCCAGCTAGAGTCTGGTCTCCTCTCCTTCTGCTCCCCATGGCTCGGGGGTGGGAAGGAGGCCCAGGCCCTAAGACCCCTGACTCAGAGACTCTGCGCCCCCAGAGCTGTGCGGGTGTCGGCTTCCCGGAGCAGCGCGGGGACCTGGGGGTGCACCCCGTACCTCCGCGCGCGTGTGTCCGGCGAGCACCCCCTCCTGCGTTTTGATTTCCTTTCCTTTCTAAGCCGAGTTTACAACTTCACCAATGAATAACCCGCCTCTCTTTTCAACCTAATCACGCTTTGTGTACTTTCTGTTGATGATTTATAGGAATAAATTAATAACACCCCAACTCCACGTGCTGCAGTTTATGTTACATCTCCGATGTGTCCAGCCCGGGGTAGGGACCACAGTGGAGAGGCGCCCATGGCCTCCTGGGCTTCCCTAAGTCGGCTCCGAGGCGAACTAGACAGTGGCTCTCAGGAGAAAGGACCTAGGCCCCAGGGGGCTGGCGATGGGATGCCGGGTCCCTGAGCCAGGCCCCAGGACAACTTTTCTGCCAGCCCGCCGTCCCAAACCTTCCGAGGGGCTCGGTACCTCAGTCTGTACCCTCTACTCCTGACACCATCCAGGCCGCTAAACTCAGCCAGAGAAAAATCATTGCTACGTGGAGAAACAACCATGAAAGAAATCCAAGCTTTTAAATTAGAGCAAAATCATTTTAAGGGGTTAAAAAATTCTTTTAGAAGTCCTCCAGATTGCCTTGGCTAGAGGGCAAGCGGCTGGGTCCCCAAAGCGCAAATTCAAATGCAAGGTCATATCCCACCCCAAGCGCGCGCTGCGGGAGAGGAAGCCGAGCCGGGGGAGGCCGCCACAACCACTCCGGAACTCTGAAACTTTGAAGCCGCAGGGCTTAAGAGTCAGAGGGGCTCCTTTCTGAAGCCAAGTGGCCCCGGAGCGACGCGCAGTTTAAGGGAGCCACTTGGCTCCTTGGATAATTAGTAACTAGCTGTCAAAGCGTAGGCCCGGGCGAAAGGACCGGCAAGTGATCCCAGCCGCCCAAGGGACCGCCAGCCAGCCTAGGCTCCCCCAAGATCGCTGGGGTGTCGCTTGCGAGATGCGTACACTCCCACCTCTGCAAAAGGGGCTGGTGGTCTTAGGAGCACCTATTCTCTCTCCCTTTGTTCGTGGTTTCTTTTGCCTGGCACTGGTGACCCTACTACAAACTTTCCACTTTATAATTCTAAACCCGGCACTGTAAGAACACAATCTGAGAACTTGCTTCCCAGGCCTCAGCCACCGATGCTACCAGGTCTTCTGCAGAGAACTGCAGATCTCAGGGATTAATTAATACGCGGCTTGGGGTTTGGGAAATTTGGTGGGTCCTGGGGCAATCGCAGCCATTTCGCTGCACCCACCTGCCCCTATGGTCATGTGACCTAAGGCTCCGCACCTTCGGTTCTTGTGCCTGGGTACCACCAACAAGGTGCCTGGGTCCAGGCTGCCCGTATTGGTGGAGGCAGATGAAGCCTGGGGGTTCCAGGTTCAATGGTTAGCAGAGAGACGGAGCGCCCCCGGGCTATATTTCCCGTGGGAAAGGGGCTTGAGGGAGAGCAGTGTACTCCGCATGCCTCCGGCGAGGGGCCGGGGACTCCAGAGACTGCGCGGGCTCCGGGGCGTACCTTGCTCGCTTGCCTACCTGAGCATCCGGTCCACCTCGGCCCGCTGCTCCGCGGCCTCCTCGGTGTTGAGCGCCTGGAGCTCTTTGAGGATGGGAGGAGTGTCATAGTCATCGCCGTCCTCTGAGCCCTCGTCCCCAGACAAGCGGCCCTTGGCGTGGCCATTGGTGAGAGTATGGAAAACCGGCTTGGTGTCGAGATCCGCCCCGCTCCCGGGGGACAGGGGCAGTGTCTCCAGCTTCACCCCGAAATTCGGGGACGGCAGTAACTCCTCCAAGGCCTGGATCAGCACTTCCTTGGTGACTCCGGAGCTCAGCAGGGCACTCAGGAGTTCTTGCTGGAGCGACGTGAGCTTGGACACCATTTTCCAAGGACGGAAAAAGAAGGGGTTGAGGGGATGGGTGGGTGTGAGAGAGGAGGGTGGAGGGGAGTTTTACAAGAGAACCCCAAGTCCTGGAACCCCTCCACCCTTTAGCTTTCAGACACCTGTTACTCTCTGGGGTCCCGGAGACTCCTCCGAGAGGAGTCAGAAAACTTCTAACTTGCCATGATCGCCACCATTAGGCCATATAAGATATGCAAATGAGTGGGAAGGGCTCGGCTTTCGGCAAGATGCAAATGGTGGTGGGGAGGGGGAAAAACCGAGAGAAAGTGGGAGAACCTAAGGGACAGTCCGACGGAGCCAGAGACTTGGGCCGGGATTGGGACTTGCCAGAGCCCATTCTACTCACGCTGGGGGGCTCCAAATCTTCTCTACCGATTCTGTTTATCAGCCAAACTTTAGGTGACCTTTGGACTGGTAAAGCAAGCGGCTTGCCGCCTAGGCTGGGTGGGGGTGGGGGGGCCTTTCTACTGGCGACGCGTTCGGCTTTAGTCCAGAAAGAAGAAACTACGCTTCGGGGGTTCAGGTGAGAGAGCTGGACAAAGTTGGGGTGCCTTGGAAAGGGGGAGTGGGGTAGGGTGAGGAGAGCAGAAAGCCTCTAGGTTGTCTGCAGGTAGCAAGCCTGGAGATGTAGTTAGATGGTGGGGAATCTGATCCTTTGGGAATGGGCGCCAGGAATAAGAGTGGCTTTAGGCGCGGTTAGAACGAATTGGAGGGACCTCATTTCTTTTTACCTCGGTTACTGTTCTCCAGGCCCTCCTCAGCTCGGCCTGGTAGTTTGGATTTGCCGGATGCCTGACCGGACCGCGCGTTGTTAACGTGCTAGAGGCCTGCGGGACCCTTGAAAGGAGATTCATTTTTGGCCAGAAGGAGTTGCGAAAGTGGAGCTCTGCTGCTGAAGGGCTCACCAGCTACCTGCCCCCGCCAAGACAAGGAGGAGCAGGACACCTGGGGCTCGCCCTCTGCCTAAACCCGGAACCCAACAGCGCCTGGGCTCTGCACCCAAAAATAGGGCTGCGGAGTCTCCTTAGTGAATGTGTAGCTTGACCTGTGGCTGGACCGACTGTTGCAGCTCTGGGTTACCCAGAACCACTTTTGTTCTGGTTCTTAATTCTAGGATGTCCGTTGTGCGGGGAGTTAAGAACTCTATAAACACAAGTTCACTGTGGTGGTGGCAGGAGTCTTGTGTGCCACCTAAAGCAGGCACCTCCAAAGCCATTGAAGAAAAAAAATTTTCCCCACCCAGGTCTGTCCCGGAAGGAAGACCTGAGCCTTTCGGCCTGGCTCTGCACGGCACCGGCACCGCAAGGCAGGAGTTTCTGCCACATCTCCCCTGGGACCCGGAGAGGAAGGAAGGAGGCACAGGCCGCACCCAGACCTCCAGGCTGGGACCTGAGCTGCAGGGGAGGAAACTGCTTACACACACACACACACACACACACACACACACACACACACACACACAGTTCCCCAGGGTAGAGGAGGTTTTGAACCTCTGTTCTCTCATTTCTGAAATACATTTCTAATATCCAGGATACAGAAAAGCTGTAGACATGGAGGAAGACCACCTGTGCAAAGTTGGCTAACACCTGTGTACACACTTCCCCCGTCTGTGAAGATGGCAGGCATATTCCCGGTGGTAAAAGTGGTTTGGAAGCTTAAGGTTCTCAGCATCAGGGCATTAGGGTTGGAAGAACTGGACAAAGAAAGACAAATGTTCAGAACCATCGGCAGGGTAAAGGAACTTCTAAGTACATTCTCTGCATGCACTTTCAGACACAACCTGTTATGAGGAAATTGTGGTTGGGTCAGAGAGAGAGAGAGAGATGAATATTAATGAGGGATAGACTGGTAGCCCTTGTCTGCTAGGCACAGGATCAGACCTCCTGGTGGTGCGTAGACTCTCCTGGTTTTGATGCAGTCTGCTACTAGCAACTATTCAATGAAAGACAGAGCTGGTGGCAGATGCTAGGTACCATGATCACCTGTGGGAGGGCTCTGGGAGAAGGAAGGGGGTGACTGTATGCATGGGATTCCACACAAGGTTTATACCTATCACTGTTTATCCGAGAAAGAGGTCATAAGTTCACAGAAGTGGGGGCCCTTCATTTCACCTTCTTGCTTTCTAGTTTGTTGTGACAGGTGACAGCTGCTTGATTCTTATGGTTGTGCCCAGTAGGAGGACTCTTTCTGCTTCACAGCTTCACTCAAACAGGATAATGAAGTGTTCAGAATAAATGTCTTTTTGTTTCCCCTGTCTCTTACTCAGTATCATGATATAAGTATAATGAACATGGGCTTCTGTCTTGAGCTGGGAAAACCCATTAAAAGGCCACCATCACCACCACTGCCCACTAATCAACAGTTTTGATTTGTAGTCGTCACTGTGATGTGCCACCAGATACCCAAACCTCCCTCTCTCAAAAAAAAACCCCTATGGTGTTAACCCCTTCTTCCCCGACCACCAGCCACCCATGTGAATGAACAGAGAGCTGCACCTAGAGTTCAGGGAACAGTTTTCGAGTGTGCAGGTAGGTCTCCTAGGTGTTCGTACCCTGCGATTGTCCTACCCAGACCTATAGTTCATTTACTCAGAGCAATACAGGATGCTATCAAGTAACTGCAATTACAAATGTGTGGGCAGATGTGATACCCATGAACATGTACTTATTTTATTTTTTATTTGTTGATTTCTATGAGTGGTTTGCTAGCATGTATGTCCGTGTGCCATGTGTAGGCCTGATGCCCTTGGAGGAGAGAAGAGGGTGTTGGATCCCCTGGAGCTGGAGTTACAGACAGTTGTGAGCTGTCATGTGGGTGATGGAAATAAAACCTGGGAACAGAGGTCCTCTGGAAGAATAGCCAGTGCTCTTAACCATCAAGCCATCTTTCCATGTTTATTTAATTTTAATGTGTATGAATGTGTCTGATTGTCTGTGCATGCAGTGCCTAGGGAGGCCAGAAGAGGGCGTCTGATACTGTTGCTGGGATTACAGGTGGTTGTGAGCCCCTATGTAGGTGCTGGAACTGAATCCAGGATCTCTGCAAGAGCAGCGGGTGCTCTTAACTATTAAACCATCTCCCCAGCCCCCACTCAAAATTATTTATTTTTATTTTATGTGTAAAAATGTTTTAACTGCATGTATGTCTGTATATCACGCATGTGCTTGGTGCCTGTAGAGACAGAAGTGGTAATGAATCCCCTGGAACAGGAGTTACAAACAGTTGTGAACCACCATGTGTGTACTCAGAAGCAAGCCAGACCTGCAAGAGCAACAAATGCTTTTAGCTACTGAGACATCTCTTGAACCCCTGAAGAGTCCATTTACTTACTATGTAGACCAGGCTGGCCTTGAACTCCTAGGGACCCCCCGTCTGTTTCCTCTGTGCTGGGAGGAGAGGCGGCTCCATGTTTTGACAGACTCAGGATGCATCAGCAGAACCTGTGCATATTGTTCTGTGTGCTTTTGCACATACTTGTACATAAATTATAACTTAATTAAAAGATAAAATTTATTCCAAAGCTGTGTATGGTGGCACTTTCGAGGTAGAAGCAGGAAAATCCGAAATTCAAGCCCAGTTTGGGAGAGTTCAAGGCTTGCCTGAGCTCTATGAAACCCTGTCTCAAACAACAACATAAAAGGAATTCCAGTGTATACAATGTATACAGTGGTGGTCACTAACTTATTTATCAATTGTTTATAGTTGGTTAGTGATTTTCTAGAATCTCTTTTATTCACCATATATATAGTTCATTATCATTAAAATCCATAGGCTGGCCAGGTGGTGTGACATGCGCCTCTAATCTCAGCTGAGCAGGAGGATCTGGAGTTCAAGGCCAGAACTTGTATCAAAACCAAGCCAAATAAAACCTTAGAAATGTAGTAGGTTATTAAGCATATCCCAATAGCCAATAATCCTTTTTCAAAAAGGGATAGATAGTAGATGCTTTAGGCTCTGTGGACATTCAAGTCTTTGTGGTGGCAACTACTCAATTTTATCGCATACAACTCAAAAATGAATATCTGTAGTTGTCCCAATAAAACTTTATTTATTAAAAACAGTGGCTGCTGGGTGGTGATGGGGTATGTATGCCTTGATCCTAGCACATGAGAGGCAGAAGTAGGTGGATCTCTGAGTTGGAGGGCAGAGTGAGTTCCAGGACATCCAAGGCTACATAGAGAATCCCTGTCTCAGGGGAGGAAAACAAAAACAAAGACAAAAATACCCCACACAATAACAACATTGGCTGACAATGTATTTGGCTCGTGGGCCACACTTGGTAAAACCTGGGTAAGATGCTTCTGTAAGTCAGGACCTGTAGCTACAAATCGACCTTACAGGTGGTCTCCTGTCCTTTCTTGGGCTGAGGAAGCAGAAGCCTTATTTAGGAGAAGAAATGACTTTCCAAGAAATATAACCCAGTGCATTAGGAAGTCCTGGTTTTGGAGTCAGGTGGACCAGCTGCTTTCTGGGGATGCCTAGTTTGACTTTGGCTAAGTTATTCTATTTCTTCTTGTTTTTATATCATGAACACGTGTAAATGCTGATGACAATGGAATTTATGCCTCATCGGGTTGTTGGAAGAGTCCAATGATGTAGCTCAGAGAAATATCTTGAATGGGTCAGCACAAGCAAGACCTGAATCAAGTACTCGCTCAGTCGTCACTCATGGCTCAGGAGTTCCCTCCCTTCCTGTCTCCCTGTCTCCCTGTCTCCCTCTCTCTTCCTTCTTTTCTCTCCCTCCTTTCTAACTACCCAGCATGCAGGCAAGCTCACTACCAAACACTGATAAATATTCACTATGTGTAAAGTCTTTTGAATGAGTCAGCAAATTCTAACCTACACACATACACACCAAACACACACACACCTTTAAAAAAAATCACTTCCAGCTCCAAGCTCCTATTCCCCAAGCCTGCTGCAGGGAGATCATTTAGGCAGGGAAACTCCTAAGGGTAGACATTTCTTGTCTTTTGATTCAACAACCCACATTCTTCTGTTGGGTCATTTTTAGAAATAAGGTGTTTCCAGTAGCTTGTAAAAGATTAAATTAAAATCCAGCAGCCTAGTATGATATTAAACTAATAAATACTACACCTCGCATTGAGAACCTTCATTGCAGAACAGTGGACCACACTGCTTCCTCCCTCTGCGACACCTGTGAGTATCGAGACTGGTGGGGAGCCTGGCACACAGTGGAAAGTCCTTGGGTGTTTATAGAATATATCATGGGCTCTGTATATAGTAGCTATGTCATGAATATTTATTCATAATGATATGATAGGCCAAAGTGTACAGGAAAAAAAAACCTGTAACTTTTACTGGCATTTCTTGGAATCTGTTCTCAGATTAATATTAAATTAAGTTCTGAGAATTTGCTTTGAGGTTCTAGCAGGTAAGTGCTGTTACTCTTAAACCCTTGACCCAAGACTTATTTTCTATTAGGGGAAGGTTTTTCTCTTCCACCCAGCACATAGCTGCTGTGGGAAAGCACATGGCATGTTGAGGTAGAAAGGGGACAGCCACTTAGCCAGTCAGATCAGCCACTTAACCCTGGTGACAGCTGTCACAGGCAGATCACCCTCATACATCCAAATGTGATGTGATCGTGTGTGTGTGCATGCACATGTTGTTTAAAAGTTTTTTAATATTAAAGTTTATTTAAAAAATACATAAAAGCAGAATCACATAGCAGATGAAGTAAAATCTAGGCTGTCGAGATAGCTCAGTATGTAAAGGCACCTGCCATAGAGTCTGACAATGTGAATTTGGTCCCCAGAATCCACAAAGTGAAAAGAGGGAGCTGACTCTTGCAGGTTGTCCTCTGACGTCCACCCTCAGGCTGTGACACAGTTAGACCCCAAAACACACACACACACACACACACACACACACACACACACATAATAAATAAAACATAATAATAAAGTTCTGATGAGATATATTGTTAAGTCATTCCCACACTTTTTCTTCTCATAAACCTATAAAACTGGATGATCCATTCTCACTATAAAGGGAGGAAACAGAAGGTAAGATTTGACCTAAGAACCCACGCACGGCTAAGGACTGGAACCTGCGATTTGAGTTGAGGACTGTCAATTCTCCATCAAGCTGTTATTTCCTAATGACACTGTCTGAGTGCCAGGCTGAGCATAGAGCACAGCCTAGCTGGAGGAACATGGTCTCAGAGTAAGACACAAGAGTGGTCCACCTCACTCCCAATGCCATGCTCTGGAAACAGAATGGCTCTTTCTCATTTCCTCTTCAGAAAATGTGCCTGGAAAGGACCTGTTCTACAAGCTAGGGATCTCCACCCATCAGCATTACCCTGCGTCTCCCTCCTTTAACCCTGGAGTTCTTAGTTCTGAGCAGTGGGCCACACCTCTACACTCTGCCTACTGTGTCTTGTGAGGGTTCTGGCTGCCACTTGTCCCCTGTACACGAGTGTGGCCACTCAGCCTTGCACTAAGGGATGACCAAGGTACCCTTCTGTGCCCTTGTGACCAGATGCAGACTCAGCTCCCAGGCCTGGGGGTAAAAAGACTCTGAGGATGCTGACTCAGCCAAGCAAACATTTCCTGAGTGTGAGTCACATGCTGGGCAGCGCGCGTTAGGGGTCTGCGATCATTTGGGACAAGTTAGATTCAATCCCTGCTGTAAAATGACTTGGGAGGAGAGATACAGACATGTGTGCATCTCTCTTTATGCTAGATGGGAGCAAGCAGGCTTTACAATGTGAGAATCAGGTATCCACTTATTCCTCACAGCTGTCCCCAGGATAGCATTCTTCTTCTATCTAGTTTTCTTTTCTTTTCTTGTCGATGATGATGATGATGATGATGATGGTGGTGACAAGGATGATGATGATGGTGGTGATGATGGTGGTGGTGATGATGATGATGATGTTTGAGACAAGGTTTCTCTGTACACAGGTCTGGCTGTCCTGGAGCTTGCTCTGAAAACCAGGCTGGCCTTGAACTCAGAGATCTGCCTGCCTCTGCCTCAAAAGTGCTAGAATTTAAGACAAACACCACCACAGACAGCTAGTTTTCTAGTGTTTCAGAGCACTTGCATTGCAGGGACCTTCTCATACTGAGTTGAGATTCAAAAGCAGTTCTCCTGGCTTTAGTTTCCATTCCAGATGCAGGTGCCACAGGGAACTTGGATTTGAAACCTGTCTCTGCTGCCTCTGAGACATGCCTTTTACTAGCTTGCCCCTTGAATCCCAGTTTCTTCATCTATAAATGGACACTATAGAAATCAGTAGGGTACATGCTATTTGTAAACTGCCTGGCACAATCAATAAACAGAAGCAAATCTTAATAAAAATAGAGAAAACAGGGGCAGCAGAGATGGCTGTTGGGAAAGTGCAAACGCTGTAATTCTTGTGCTGGGAAGACAAGAGACAGGGGGATGCCATGGTTCGTTGGTTAGCCTTTCTTATCTAATGAGTGAGCCCTAGGTTCAGTGAGAGGTTCTGTTTCAAAAAATAAAATGAAAATTAAAAATCCCTGCCTTTTATTGTAGAGAATAGAGAAAGACAGTCATTGCTCCTCCATATGCACACACAGGCAAGTGCACCTGCACGCACACATGTACACACATGTATGCATGTGCACACACATAAGCGCTTACACACACACACACACACACACACACACACACACACATGCACCTCATGCATACATATACACCATGTTGACACACATATAGTTATGTACACACACACACACACACACACACACACACACACACACACACACTGGGGGAAGCAGCAAAGTTCTGGAAAGATTCAGAGCCCCTGGAGGATGAAGTATGATTCGATCACTGAAGAAATCTCTGCAGCATTTCAGGCAGAAAGAAAAGTTGAACAGAAGCTTAGCTTTGAAAGCAGGCAAGAAGGGGCTGGGGATGGGGCCAGCTGGCAGTGTGGATCAGGGAGACACCACCGGAAACTAAGGGCAGAGCTGATGACGACCAACACTGACTGCCAGGCCTGTGTCTCTGAACCGCTCCCCTTGGGTAACAAGAACTCTGAAACTTTTCATGAAGGTGTGTTGTTAGAAATGGCTCTTTAGGGGCTGGTGAGATGGCTCAGCGGGTAAGAGCACCCGACTGCTCTTCTGAAGGTGATAAGTTCAAATCCCAGCATCCACATGGTGGCTCACAACCATCTGTAACGAGATCTAGCGCCCTCTTCTGGAGTGTCTGAAGAAAGCTACATTGTACTTACATATAATAAATAAAATAAATCTTTTTTTTTTTTAAAAAAGAAATGGTTCTTTAGGAGCTGGGCATGGCAGCACACACATGTAATTCCAGCACGTGGGCGCTGGAGATTGGAAGATCAGAAATTCAAGGCCAGCCTCAGCTACATAGAGTTTGAGGTTAGCCTGGGTTATACAAGACCATTATAACATCAGTAACTGTAGTGCCATGTGTACCCATCACTGTGCCAAGACTTACATGGTAATCTTGAGAGATCCTTGTGGTCCATCCTACCAAATTAGATGGCAGAATAGGGACGTGATTTCCGATTCTTTCTTTTTCTGGAGTTAAATCCATCAGGATTCAGCCTTCAGATTCACTAATTAATTACACATGGAAATGCCACTTAACCTGTGGGTGTCTTATTGTTGTAAAGGGTTTCTATAGCTGTGAAGAGGCACTATGACCAAGGCAACTCTTATAAAGGAAACCATTAATTGAGTCTGCTTACAGTTTTAGAGGTTCAGTCCATTATCATCATGGTGGGAAGCATGGTGGCATGCAGCCAGACATGGTGCTGGAGAAGGAGCTGAGAATTATATATTTTGATCTTCAGGCCAGCAGAAGGAGGCTGTGAGCCACACTGGGTATGGCCTGAGCATAGGAGACTTCAAAGTCCACCCTCAAAGTGATACACTTATTCCAGCAAGGCTACCTCCTATGAGTGCTGCTCCACATGGGTCTATGAGGGCCAATTACATTTGAACCACCACACTGGACCTCAGTGTTTCCATCTTTAAAATGGGGATGGAGCAATGGCTCTGTTGGTGAAGTGCCTACTGTACAAGCCTGAGGGCCTGAATTTTTATCCCAGCACCTGTGTAAAAAAGTATGAATATGGATTTGTCATCTCGGCTCTGAGGCACACTCACTGGTTAGCCAGCCTAACCAATTGATGAATTCGGGTTCAATGAGATACTTTGTCTCAAAAATAAAATAAGTTTCAGAGTGATAGAGGAAGATGCCTGACTGACACCAACCACTAACTCCCACATCCACACACACCCATGCACACAAGTGCATAGGTATATACAACACACACACAGACACACACACACACACACACACACACAGTCATAATAAAAATGTTAAAATTTCTTTTAATTCTAAATAGCAATTATGATCCATCTAAAAGGAAGGTTGTAAGGAAGAAATGAATCAACACAGGTAAAAGAATTAGAAGACACTCATCTAGACTGTCAAAGGTAGCGTGGCACACCTACAGGCAGAAGGACCCAGGGGGACCTTTAGTAGAGACTATCCAGGAGCCTTCTGCTCTTCCTAGGAAGGAGGCGATGAAGGTCTGTTGGCAGAGCAGATGCCGTAAAAGCATGTGAGCACCCATTCCTGGTATCGGTATTAATTAACTTATGTCACGGGCCATTGTGCTGATCTCTTAGGTATATTCTAAAACCAATGTAAAAATGAAGGAGCTGACAAGCATGAAGAAGCCTTCAGATTTCATCCCATCTCTTCTGTATGTCACCCTGTGCATCCCAACCTGGGGACTCCTCTCCTCATGCACAAAACTGGCAACATTTAGCTTTCTCCTTTTTTCCAGGTCAGCCACGAAGGGCTGTGCCCCCTTGTGGACCTTGCATGCACAGATGCCACGACACTTTGCCAACTCTCACGTTCCTTTATAAGATTTTTATTTTATTTACATCATGTGCATAAGTATTTTCATGCGTGCATGCACATCACTGAGAGCCTGGTACCCCAGGAGGTTAGAAAGGGTATCGGATCCCCTGGAACTGTAGTTACAGGAGCTTATGAGTTACTATGTGGGCTCTGGGAGTGGAACCTGGTTCCCCTGCAAGAGCATCCTGTGCTCTTAACCATGGAGCCATCTCTTTAACCCCTTATTTTACTTTTAGATAAACAGAAACCTAAATAGATGTTATCAGATAGCTGCTTCTCCAGAATATTGAAAGATTTGAAGAAAAAAGAAAGTGTGTGCATGTGTGTATGTGTGCGCGTGTGTATGTATGAGTGTGTGCGCGTGTGTAATTGTTTAACAGTATGGGATAAAAGAAGCGGGGTGGGGGAGAGGAAGATACTGAGAAAAGGAGAAAAAGCAATAAACTTAAAAAAAAAGATAAAGTGGGAGATAAAGGAGGAAGGAGAAAAGATTAAAAGAAAAGAAGAGGGGGAAGGGAGGGAGAGAATGAGCAGGGCAGAGGAGAAGGAGAAGAAAATCAGAGAGGGGAGGAGAGGGGAGCAGAGAAGAGGTGGAAGGGGAGGGGAGGAGAGGGGAAGAAGGGAGGGGAGTGAAAGAGGGGAGAGGAAAGGAGGGGAGAGGAGAGGAGAGGAGAGGAGAGGAGAAGGAGAAGGAGAAGGAGAAGGAGAAGGAGAAGGAGAAGGAGAAGGAGAAGGAGAAGGAGAAGGAGAAGGAGAAGGAGAAGGAGAAGGAGAAGGAGAAGGAGAAGGAGAGAAATGCCCCAAGGTGCCATTGTTCAGAGGCAGCTGTCCAGTTTCTGCCTGGCCTTTGCTCAGAGCCCTCATCTTGTCAGGAATGCAGGTCACAGTCTATAGGCTGCACCCTGGCCTCTTTCCACATGCTCAGAACCATCCGTTAATGAAGTGGACATTGCTTTCTGGTCTGCCTCTCTTTCCTTATAGCTAGTTCCCCTCAGTGACCTCTCTTGGCAGTTGTTGTCAGCAGCGATGGAGAACTTGACCTTTCCCATCCTTAGCCCACACACCTCATTAATTTCTCTGCACCTGGAGCTGGCCACGATGGTGCAGCGAAGCGGCCTGGTCTTCGGAGACAGGAGCAGTGTTCAGTTCCCAGAAGCTGGACCTGAGACTTCACTGGAATTATAGGGTCATGCTCCAGGATCCTAGGACTTTTGATATCAGATCGTTGTTTAAAAAACAATAAGAGAGGTCCCATAGATGCAGAATAATTCTACAAATAGAAAAGAAAATAATGCAAAAAAGTACTAAATAAAATATTGAAATGAAAATACACTCAATGCTCATTGGATGAAAATTTATTTAGGATTTGATGGAGCCATGGACTGAATCATTTGGACTGTAGTAGGAAAAGGTGACACTTTACAATAATATCCTGTTGTATGAAGTGGTCAGTGTCACTGGGCCTGGTGGCTTAGGCCTATAATCCTGGTTACTTGGGAGGGTGAGGCAGGAGAATCATGAGATCAATGCCTGCCTGGGCTCAGGGTAAGTCTGAGGTTAGGTTACATACACAGTGAGACTGTCTCAAATAAGCAAACAGCTGACCCTAATGGCAGAGTGCTTCCCTAGCAGGGGAGGAATCTGAAGCAATGGGGCTCTAGAACTTAAGACCGTGGTCACAAAGTGGGTACTCGGTGCTGGCCCATCTGTTGTCATGGCTACACTGCTCCTATGGCTTCATTTGGGAAGCTCTGTCACTTGCCTAGGTGCTCTGGTAAAGTCAATCTTTTTAGACAATGGGATTTAGTTCATGCTCATTTAGGACCTACGGGAAGAAAGAAGTGGTGCTCGGCTTGCCCCATGGCAGAATACTTCTCTGGTCTATGGGAGCCCTCATAAAACAAAACAAAACAAAACACCCAAACTTATCAAAAATGGCAAATGTAGGGCTGGAGAGACAGCTCAGTGGTTAGGACTCTTGCTGCTCCTCTTCCAGGGGACCCGGCATTCATGTCAGGAAGCTCACACTATCTATCCAAGTCCAGGGCATTTGACAACTCTGGTCTCCACAAGCACACACACACACACATACACACACACAATACATACACAGATACACACACACAGACATACACATATACACACAGATACATACACACATTTATACTTTTAATGTGTTTAGATACATACACATATACACACAATACATACACAGATAAACACAGAGAGATATTCAAACAGATACACACAGAGATACCCATGCACACACACATAGAGAGAGAGATACAGATACACATAGAGAGATACACACACAGATATACATAGAGACACACACAGAGATATGCACAGAGAGACAAACAGAGACAAACACGGATACACACAGAGAGACACACACAGAGATACACACACACACACACACACACACACACACCTGACTTTAGCCACAACAAAAATAAACCATTTTTTAAAGGTTGTTTTTGAGGATTTTCTTGGAAGGTTGCTTTGAGGAAGAAGCCAGCTTGAGTTGTTGTTTTTCTCCTCTGATCCCTGCTGACTGACCAAGGACTTCAGGCTGTTTACACGGGGGGAGCTTTAGATATGGCTATTTGTGTGGCATTGTGTCGGAGCCTTCAAATATTTGCCGGGAGGTTTGGTGGAAAATGTCTAGACCAACGCAAACACTGCAGGCCCCAGAGCAGTCCCAGAAGCTCGAGGGGGCCATTCAAGACCCCAGCTGTACTGACGTCATCACTAGGAAACCTCAGCTTCTTGTCAGGGGCAGGGAGCCCATCAAAGGGTCCAAGTCTACCTCCCCTCCCCCCAAATCTTGATTTCCCACTAGTCTGCCTCATTCATTCCTGAACCCAGAGAGCTATTCTGGAGAGCCATTGACCTAAGATTCAGGAGCCTGAATCCCAACTCACCTCGCCTCCCACCCACTAGGCCACTAGGCCATGCAAATGGCCTCTCTAGGCTCTGGTTTTCTTGGTTTTAATGAAAGCCATTGAGAAAAAAAATGTCCTCTAAGACCCCTCTCTTTGATCCAATCTATCTCTTCCTTAAGTACCTCTTAGACAGGACTAAGAAACCAAGCTTGCTGTGGAAGATTAAAAAGAAGGAGGAGGAAGGGAGGAGAAGAAGGAGAAGGAGAAGCCGAAGAAGGAAGAAGTCCCCTACCTCAAGGAAGCTTGCTTAGTTGTTTACACTTTTAATGGTGTTCATCTTTTAGCAACTTCTTGGGTGCTCAAAACCTACAGAGGGTAGGGTAGCTAGAGGTGGTGTGTGTGATAAATCACTTTCTCAGGCTCCATACGGTACAGGGTAAAAAAAAAAATCTGTCACTATGTCTCCAGGCTTGTTGGTCACCTGAATTCCTGTACAGGTGCACACATACTTAAATACACATCTCACAGCAAAACAGCGCCATATGCCCATATGCGCTGAGCTCTTATTGTGGACCAAAGTCCAGCAGATACTCGGGAAGCTCTAGCTTGGAAAGCCCCCCAGGACAACCTGGTGAGGTGGCAGATTTTACCTGACACCATGAAGCTAGCTAGCAAGAGACCCCAGACCAGCCTGTGCTTCCATCCTGGGATTTGAAGCCACTCTGCTGGGCCTCTGTGTCTGGGGTTTGCATGTTCAATGCCCAGAATGCAGAGTTTGGAGTTAAACGGAAGAAGCACAGAATCCTTAGAATATGTGCACTGACTCTCCTGGTTACAGAAGGGCGTCAGGCTTAACGACAGGTGTTCTCACTCAAAAAATTAGGACTCTCTGCCCTCCCCGTTTGCTCCATTGCTTAGATAGCACACTGGGGGTGACTCTTATTTGTTTACTTATTTATTTTTGTGATGAAACCCAAGCTCCAGTACAAACCCCCCCCTCCCCGCACATGCTAGGTGGACACTAATACCGAGCTACACCCGCAGCCTGCTGGCATGTGTTTATATGTAACAGTTTTGAAACCCTCCGAGGTGGGCACACATGCCAACATGCACCTTCACCCCCTTGCCCATGCAGCCTTTGTGGGCTCCGTTCACAATTCCATCTTACCACATGCTTATCTTCTCCCGTTGGAAATCCATCCTTAGGCCTCAAGCAAATGCTTGCGGAGGGGTTTCATGAAGTTTATTCTTTACTTTGTTTGTTTGGGTTGGGGGCACATGTCATAGTGCTCGTGCGGAGATCAGAGAACAACTTTGCTTTCAGGAGTTGGTTCTTTCCTTCTACTAAGTGGGTTCTCCTTGCTCCCAGGGAGCCGACGCAGATAGGCAGGCTTGGCGGCAAGCACCTTTACCCGTTGAGTTATCTTGCAGGCCCCCTGGAGCAAATCATTAGCAAATCCTATCAGTTCTTTCTTGGATATAAGCTGAGGGGCTGGCCAGCCCTCAGGACCTCATCCACCTCCTGCCCCCCCCCCAGTCAGGCAAGCCAGTTTTATCTACAGTCATCTGTCCTCACATCTGGTCTGTCTCTTTCTTCCTTACCACCTGCAAGGCACGGAGCCTGAGGGATTGTCTTCAATCAATGCTGGATCATGCTTGGTTGATAAATATTCTAATGGTCTTCCAAGTCACTCAGAGCAAAAGCCCTGTGTGATGTGCTGACTCCAGTTTCTCTGACTCCTTGACATTCTTGGAACACTCGGACACACGTCTGCCCCAGGGCCTTTGCATCTGCCATTTTCTCAGAGCACTATTCCCTAGCCGCCTGCACAGGCCCCTCTTCAAGTCTACAAATTTGTCATTGCCTCTGTGAGGAACTTCCTTCCTACCCTTATTAAGTTTTCAGCGTATTGCCTCAGTGTTTTAGCTTTATACCCTGGCTTTCTCCCCTTCTATCTTTAAAACATTGATCACCACCAGCCAGTGTACGAATTGAATCAGCTCATTTTGTTTGTTGTCTGTCCTCCTGACTTTGTAGTTCATGAGCACCGCCCAGACAGGGATTATTTCAAGGGGGGAAGTGCTGTGGCTCCTGAGTTGCTATAACCCCATAGTGCCACATTTAGTAGAGGTCAGAAAATGTTTGTTGACTGAATATTGAAACTTCTCTGCCTCCGCAGGTATCTGAGTTTTGGCTGCTCTTCCAGGCCTGCAAGGGATAGCTCTATGTCATTTTTCCCCACCACTCTCCTGAGGCTGAGGCTGCTCACTCTTCCCTGAGCCACCTCCTACCAAAAGCACTCTCCAAAGAAGCATGCATGACAAGCCAAAGAAGGGAACTCCCAAGTGTCCTACATTCTGAGGTTTTCCACAGACCCTCACACAAGCATCATCCCCAGCCCCTCAGCTCCTGGAGACCCTCCTTACCTTCCGAGACCTCACTCTCAGCTTT
Organism: Mus minutoides; assembly: GCA_902729485.2. NCBI lineage: Eukaryota > Metazoa > Chordata > Mammalia > Rodentia > Muridae > Mus > Mus minutoides. The sequence continues at coordinate 1,598,910 of LR749811.1, forward strand.
AGGAGTCCCCCAACTATTACAGACTGGCCATTCGACTTACCTAATATTAATTATTCAAATTAATATTGAATAATTAATATTCAAATATCACATCTGCTTGTATGAGAAGTGCCAAGTCTCAAAGAGATGAAGATGAATGGGGGCGATACAGAAAGCCCAGTGCACACCCCCATTTCCCTGCCCCACCCCCAGCAGCATATGCCTTCGAAAGATCCCCTGAGATAACCAGGACAAAGAGAGAGGATCGGGGGTCCGCTTTGTAATTTGCAAAGAAGAGTTAACTATCCAAATTTCTGCATGAGACATCTAACAATTTCTACTTATTTCTTTAGTGTGTGTGTGTGTGTGTACACATGTGTACCGTGGCACATGTTTGTGGAGATTAGAGGACATCTTGAGGAAGTGAGTTCTCCTCTTCCACTACATAGGTCCCACAGGTCAGCGCCTTGGTGGCAGTTGCCTTTATCCACCAAGCTGGATCCCCAGCTGTGCTTGAGTTAGGCGAGACTTCCAGGGGCAGAGGGGTAATACCGTGGACTAAGGACGAAGCGTTTCCTTCTGTTTTGTGATGGAAGAAGGAGTTACACAGAAAGACTCTGGTTTTTCCGAGGAGTACATGGTCCCAGTGGATTCTTTTCCTTGTATAAGGGACAGTCGTGTTCGCCTTTAGCCACCTGAATTTCCCAGTCGCCTCAGCAGGGTCACGTCATCATGAAAGTTCCCACCGTTGAGGAGACGAAAGGGAGAGAGAAGTGAAACTCACCCACCACTCCGCCCCCAAACAATGTTGAGTCAGGATGGAGGAACTTTAGAAGAGGCATGGGTGTCCCAGATGAGCAATCCTCAGAGGTCATCTAGAGCAACCCTGAAGGCCACCTGCACTCAGAGAAGCTAAGCCATGGACGGGACACATGACTCCGGGGGTCATGGCGCACAAGGAGTACGGCTGGAAAGGAGCCAAAATTCTCACTGGGCACCTCTATAAGGCTATCTGTCCTGGGGTTCTTAAAAGACTTTGGTGACCTGCTGCTGCCACCCTCATGTTCCAGATGAGGGGACAGAGATGCATCCGGCTGACAGGGCGATGGGGCCTGGGTGGACTCCAGAGGCCACGGAGTATACTTCAAACAGACCTTTGCCCTTTGCCCTTTGCCTCTCTCGGGTTTGTTTAAGTGGGGCTTCTGGTTCTTTTTTTCCATCTTCCCTCAGTGACATAGTCACTTATATACCAGTTCATCCTGTCCCTCAGCAAATGGTCTTGTGAACCTGAAAAAAAAAAACAACCAAAAAAACCCAAACTCACATGGCCTAAATGCACTCAACCAAGTTAGTTTCTTGTACTGTCCCTTCTGTTCCATACCAGTGTTTCTGTCCAGGGCTAGGGGCCAGTTTAGTCAGAGTCAATGAACTCCCCCCAGACTTAGACCGAGAGCAGAGGGTCATCCAAGATAGCCGGTCCAGGCCTGCAGCAGCTCTGTGCCCTGCCACGCCCCCCCATACCTTGCCCCCCCCCCACCCCGCACTGAAGGTGTTAGGTTATGGGTTTTCCTGCAGATCCACAACCAGGCATCTTGATCACCCAACCACTGTCAGTCTAGAGTTACAGCTGTAATTGTGCAGAAAGTCAAAACTCATGTCTGTGTTCTTCAGTCTTAGTCCCAAGGGCCTTGGAATTTCACCAAGAACCCAGGGCTATCACCCACTCCACGCACTGACCAACAGAGAAGACCCTAATCCTGATGGAACTAAAACAGTAGCAAACCCTCTTCACTACCATGGGACTGTGACAAGGAACAGCTACATCATGCTTGTCTTTGGGGGGGGGGCAGTTACTGTGGTTACTAATGGCCACATGCTAAGACCTTTGCAGCTGTTGTCTTGTTCAACTTACAACATGCCAGTTCCTTCAGTACTAACATTTTTTTCATAGCCCAAGGTCATGTGGCTATAGGAGTAGAGGTGAAATTTGAAGCCAGCCTCCTGTCCACTCCAACCCCATGAGCTTTGACTCTTGTCACCCATAGCTCAGCCCTTTGCCCCATTCTAATCCTGTGTTCAAGATTTCTCAAAGCACGGCTCTGTCTTTTCAACCCTTTCTTCTCATTCTCTGGTCACCAGGTTTGGGACCAGGTCAAGGGTTCTCAAATTCTGTTGACACGTCCCATATAATGGAGGGCTGAGACAAGTGACAGATAAAGTGGTCTCATGATCTGTGATGACCCCATTGCTGCCACCCCAGCTGGAAGTGAGGGGAACAGTGAACTCTAACCCAGCATCTTACATTCTGTGGATAGAGATAGAGGCATTCCCTGCACCTCTCTACCCACATGCGCATGTTCTTTCTGTGGCTAATCTTGCTTTCCTGAGCTTCGCCTTAAATGCTAAGGATACATTCCCGGAGAAGATCTGGGAGCCAGCTCTTTCTAATCCATCAGGGAGGGCTTTCCTGTTTCCTTGGAACCTATCCCACTTCCTTCCTAATGCAGCCATTTTCCCCCTGGAGGACTCAGGTACCATAAGCGCCAAAGCCCTGCCCCACCTAGTGGTAGCATCTGGGAATTGCCACCGCAATACTCGTGAGACCAGTGGTAAATCCTGAGGATTTGAATCCAGACCCTACTCCTGTTCTCAGACTCCCGGAATAGAGTCATTTAAACTGGAAAGATTAGAGGTGACCATCACCCTGGCTCTACTACAAATCCCCCTGCTTCTGCTGTGGCTACAGAAGTCTTACTGAGTCTTACTTAACTTGTAGCAACTGAGTTACTTTATCTCACTGCATTCTCGACACCTGGAAGTTGGAAACATCATTACCATTTTAGAGATGCGATAATGAAGACTCTGAACTCAACAGTCAGAGCTCCCACTGCTGGTAAGAAGTGAACTGGGAGATAAATTCCAAGTGACAGTGACTTTGGGTCATTAGGTTAGCATCTCCATTTATCAATCAAGTTCATTTTATCTGGAAAAAGGAAGTTTACACACACACACACACACACACACACACACACACACACACACACACACAAGCTTTTTTGAGTATTAAATGAGACATTGCCTATGGAACACGAGATGGGAAGGCTGCACACAGTAGGCCCTTGCTTATTCCTTCAAAGCCTACCTGCCCCCCGCCTTCCCTGTGTATGTGTTTTGTACGTTTCTTTGTGTTCATGGACGTGGAGACCAGGGGTCAATGGCCAATGTTTCCCTCTATTGCTCTTTCCCTTGTCTTTGAGATAGGGTCTCTCACTGAACCTGGAGCTCGCCAGCAAGTCCCTGGGACTCTTCTGTCTCTGCCACCCCAGTCCTGGGGTTATAGGTGTGCACCCCACAGCTTTTGACTTAGGTTTGAGGGACTGCTTGGACAGCAAGGCCTTCACTGACTGAGCCATTTTCCCAGCCTTGAGCTTCCAGGCCTGGTAGCTGACCCACCGCTTGCTCCTCTGAGAAATAAATAAATAATAAATAAATAATAAATAAATAAATAATATATATTTTTAAAAGGTTTGGAGGATTGGATAGTCAGAAGACAGAAAATGCCCTCACTTCAAAGGAAAGTGAAGTTGGATTGGTGAATGGGTCAGACAAAGAGGAAGGGAGTGGCCTGGAGGAGCAGCCTGGTACCCAGTGCCTGTTGCCATGAGGTTGTGGAACATCTCAGTCCTACTTTGCTACTCACCTTGGTTAGACCTTAGAGAAGTGTAACCAGGAGTAAAGCTTTTCTCCGAGCCAGGCACTGTGCTGGACTCCAGTTTTCAGCCCCCACTTCCCAGATGAGAACCTTAAGGCCAAGGCCTTCCATGACTCCCTTAAGCTCCTAAATACAGAAGTCAGAAGGCAAACCTGGACAGCTTGACCTCTAAGGAACAAATGCTTTCTATCACAGGTCATGGTGTCTCTTTCTCCCAGTAACAAAGGCTGTGGGGGAGGGCTGGCTTGCTGGGATCCAGAGCTTGCTGTATAAGCATGATGATCAGAGCTTGACTCCCCAGCATCCATGTGTCTGTAGCCCAGAATTTGGAGCAGACAGGCAGCTATCCCAATAGCTCTTTGGCCAGCCAGGTAAGCCATAAAGGCAGCTTCAAGGTCAGTGGGAGATCCTGTCTCAAAGCCATAAGGTGGACAGTAGAGAGAAACAGAGGAATCAGATACCCTATGTTCTACTCTAGCCTCAGTTCACATGCTCAAGGGTATTTACAAATGTGCATGCAGTTACCATATGTATACCACACAAACACATGTGTGTGTGTGCACGCACGCGCGCACACACACACACACACAAACACACACAATCTATCCTCTAGCAATCACCATTTATCTTCTATCATTTATTTATCAACTCTATCTATCTATCTATCTATCTATCTATCTATCTATCTATCTATCTATCTATCTATGCATGTATGTATGTATGTATGTATGTATCTATCTATCTATCTATCTATCTATCTATCTATCTATCTACCGACCTACTGACCTATCTATCTAAGACAGAAGAGCTAACACTAGTGATGGGATTGCATCCTCTGTATCAACCAGGCATTCTCAAGTGTCACTCATTGTACTGAGAGGAACTGGCCTTTGGGGCATATTGACATCCTGAGAGGCTGCAGACATGAATCTGTGCCTGGCAAGTTTTCAAAATCTCTTCAGTTCTTATTTTCTCATCTTTAAACCAACAGTATCCACCAGGATTACCCATAAGGGTTAACAGTCACTAGTGAAGCATCACAGTACTCAATGTATAGTAGTGTCTGTCTGTCTGTCTGTCTGTCTATTTACATCTATCTATCTATCTATCTATCTATCTATCTATCTATCTATCTATCTATCTACCTATCTATCTAAACCAGGAGAATGTTCATTTTGTCTAGATTCTGACAAAGTCTTGACCTTGGTGCCCCTAACCTATACGGTCCGATGTTTGTTTCATGGGCTTATGAATTTTTACGAGGTTCTACTTTTACAGTTCTATGTAATGCTCCAGTGCTGGTGGAGACATCAGCACCTGACCTTTCAATTAGCCAGGCACTTCCCTGCCATGGAGCCCCAAAGCCACGGGTTTTCTCCTGACTGGTGTGGTCCCCCAGTCCTCCCATCCTACACCATTTGCATTGTGAGTTTATTATTTCGATCTCCTCCAGTCAATATTGAGAACGACCTGGCTGTGATTCCCTCCTGGGCACTCAGCAATCCCCAGTGGGGAAGTTGTGGTTTCATCAAGGTGCAAGCATCATGAAACCGAGAGAGAGGTGGCAGGGCAGAGCAGTTACCCAAAGGTAGGAGAGAGAAAACTCGCTCGAGCTTCAGTAAACGGAAGCCACATCAGTCTTTTTTTTTTCTTTGCTTTTAAAAAGAGACTCGTTGTTGAGACCTCAATACAACCACATTTAAGGAAATAAAAGCACAATAAAGCCCCTACCCTTCCCCTGACTTCTAAAATGCTTGCCCAGCGATTTCCCTCTGTGAGTATTTTCGGTTTTAAAATGACAGTTCGTGAAAATGCCAAACAACTGCTTGCTCTGCGCCCATCTCTTGCTCTGAATATTTAGACACTGCTATGTCCACTCTACACTTGTCTCCCGTGGAGACCCACTCTTTCAATGTCTTGGTCTCAACCAATCCCAGGGCGGGGGTGGGGGGGTGGAGGTGGGTGATGGAACCATCAGGGACATCAAAGGTCACTAAGCTATGGGCTGGCTCAAGCCTTGTATCTGCCATTGGCCGTCCAGGAGACCTCAACACAGTTACTGCCTTGGTGTTTGCAGCCTCAGTTTCCCCACCGTGAGGCAGATATGCTACAGACATGAGATGGCAGTTGAGAGGGTTAGGAGTAGAATCTATGCACGCTGGATGAGACAGTGAGCAGCTCAAGGTTCCTATTGGAGATGAGCTGTCTCTAACACCATGATGGACACCTTTTACAGTTCCTCTCCTTTGACATTCTTCTTGGGAGAAGAGGCCCGGGAGCGGTATCATTAAGATCACAAGTGCAGATGTATTTTTGTGTGGCTTTTTAGGATGCATTCCCTATGCCACCCAGGAATTCAGATAGTCGTTGGCCGTGTACACAGCATTTGACCCAAAGTGAGCAGCCAGAGAAGACTTGAGAGGACTATTATCATGAGAACTTTGGGAAGACAAGCAGGACCTTCAGGATCAAGGATGAAGCAGGAGGTAGAGGCAGGGATCAGAGGGTAGCAGGGAACCAGAGATGAGGCTGAAGAGAGTGCTACTGAAAAAAGATTTCCTGGGTGTGTGTCAGTCCATATAAGCCATCTGGGCCTTGAGGGATTTGATACTAAAACATGGCTCGCTCTTCCAAAAACTGACTTCTGCTACTCACCTATGATGAATTTGCCCAAGTCTTGAGTTTATAGTAAAATTCCTCCCCTTCATTTATTTGTTTCTCTGGTTCTTTTCTTGAGGAATTTGTTAAGCTGTAAAAACATGGTCCTCCTCAAGTATAGTGTGGGTTAAGCCTGTGACCTCAGCACTTGGGAGGTTGAAGCATGAAGATCATGAGTTCAAAGGCATTGTAGGCCACATAGTGACTCCTGTCTTAGAGAAAGGTTGGGAATGTGATACGGTGGGAGACCCCTTCTCCCTCATCTAGAACACTCTGGGTTCAACCCCAGCACTGAAAAACAAAACAGAACAAAACAAAACAACCAAGGCCGCCACCCATCTAATCTTGATTCTTTGTGTGTTTTATTTTTTTGAGACAGGGTCTCTCTCTCTATAGCTCTGGCTGTCCTGAAACTTACGATGTAGACTAGGCTGGCCTCAAACTCACAGAAATCTGTCTCTGCCTCCTGAGTGCTGGGATTAAAGGTGGACACCACCACACTTGTGTAATACTGATCCTTATAACCCATCAAAGCTTGGCTTTTCCAGTCCACCAGTTTGATTGTTTTCCTTCGGGTGTCAGTAAGCCTTGGTGTACAACTCCCATGCTCCTCGTTGGGGTGTGCGGTTGAGACTGTATTATTTTCACACATGCCTTGGTATTTATGGCGCATCTCTGCAAGTGGGTAGGGCAGCACCTGGTGAGGACTGGAGTGATCTGGGTTCAGGGCTGGGTCTTACACCACTACACGTGTCCTCTGAGGGGGGGGGGGGAGCCATGCTGAGTGGCCATGCTCTTAGTGATAGATAGATATAGTTTTGAGTGTTCACGAATCAGTTCTTAAGTTCTTATGGTAACATGCCAAGCAGATTTGAATAAAAGAATCCATCTTTGCTTTTAAAAAGAGACTCGTTGTTGAGACCTCAATACAACCACATTTAAGGAAATTAAATGCATTAATGGGCCAGAGAGATGGCTCATTGGATAAAGACATTTACGGCCAACCCTGGGGACCTGAGATCATTCTCTAGGACCCATTTGACTGAAGGCAAGAACTGATTTCCACAAGTTGTCCTCTGATACACACACACACACACACACACACACACACACACACACACTAAAATAATTGTACTTGAAGCACCCTATGGGTATCTCAAGAAGGGTACCCTTCCTCTCTTCTTCCTGCCCTCCCTCCTCCTTGTGCTAATGTTGAGGTTGCTATCGCTCTGCCATGTGACCACTGATCTAACTCTGCACTTGGGAGCTATGGATTAGATCTCCACTTAGTTTAACTTTTTACTCCATTGGTCTTCCAAAGAGGAAGCATTCAATACACAGACCTGGAGCTAGACCTTACGAGCTAATGGAGTTAGGCTGGACACCCCTCTGGACACTTTTCTTCTTTCTGTTCTCTCTCTTAGACTTCCAGGAGCTATTTGGGGAATCTCATCGGTAGACTGGGTGTGCCCACACCATCAGGGGCCAGTGTAGGCTCTGCTCCTACAGCTCTGAGCTCCCAGGGGAACCAATCAGGAAGTGACTGTAAGCCCCAGACTGAATCTGGAGACCACATTTATTGCTAGTGAAAGAAAAACCCCTAGGGCCATCTAGTCAAATACAGATGAAACTATAGTAAAACATTCTTTAAGTTAAAAAAAATTGCAAACAGATTCATAGTGTCAGAGTAGCACATCGAGAGAGAGAGAGAGAGAGAGAGAGAGAGAGAGAGAGAGAGAGAGAGAGAGGTCTTCACTGGAACACTATAACTTTTTTTTCTTGGTTTTTCGAGACAGGGTTTCTCTGTGTAGCCCTGGCTGTCCTGGAACTCACTTTGTAGACCAGGCTGGCCTCGAACTCAGAAATCCGCCTGCCTCTGCCTCCCGAGTGCTGGGATTAAAGGCGTGCACCACCACGCCCGGCTCACTACAACTTTTGAGGCATGACAATTCATAAAGACTTGGATTTCCAACTGGATCCCTTGGAAGTCCTCCCCATTCCAAGAATTCAGGTGCTCACAGCTTTCCTAGAATGGCGGCTATTTAGGAAGAAGGGAGTTTGGAGGGCCTGGGCTGCTGCCAAGTGCTCAAAGGATCTGGTGTCAGTTAAGGCCGTGATGCCATGGCAGCATTATAAGAGCACATGGAGATGGAGTCCCTGGCCCAGGAGGGCACACGACGAGGAAGGTCACCTGGGCTCTGTGTGTTCAGTTTGAGGACTCAGCACGGGGTCCTCAATCTTAGCATGATTCACCAAGGAGGGAAGCCACTGACCTGTAAGGGAATAGATGAAGACTCCTTTTCAATGCTTCATCCAGGAAAAGGTGGCCTGTTCTTCCCTTTGGAGAGTGTTAGGATATTATATATGGAGAAGAGGTCTCCATTGTCTCTGTACCTATGTCTGGCCTGTGTCTTCTCCTGAAGCCTCTTGAATTCTGAGCTTTGAGAGTCTGGATCTTTCTTTCTACCCATCACTCCTAACTCTCACTGAGCCTGCCTCAACCACAGTTTGGCTTGTATGGGACCACAGCTTGTATGGTCAGGGATCATGGCCCCAACATCATCTGGGAACACGTTAGATTGCAGATGCAGAGCATTGGGCCCCGTGTAGACCCACGCAGGGCTGCTGTTTCCCCAATCTCTCTGGGGAGGAGGGCTCATTAAAGTGTGAGAAGTACTGAATTAAGGAAACTGAATGGTGTTAGGCCTTGAGGTTTTTTCATGTGACTTGGGGTATTTGGATCGCACCAAGGGATACAAAAGTAATTTCTGAGCGACTATCAAAGAAGGACCAGCATGAAGCCTACCTTCAAGGAACTTAACAGTCCAGGGGTAGAGATAAGGGAGATGTGCAAGTAATGGCGATACAAGGCACAAGATGAAAGTGGTCTCAGGGAGGAGTTAGGAATCAAGGAGGCATAGCCCTGCCAGCTCAGCCTGGAGAGGTTCACATGGGGTATATGCTTGAGACCACCAACCACTGCCCAGACTGTATATGCTAAGGGCCACAGAAGTTGTGGTGGGGCTGATCATTGAAGGAAGGGCATCGTTCACATCACAGGTCCTAACCCGGTGAGTAAACGGGAATAAAAAGAGATGAAAGGCCGGAAAAGCTTTCACCAGGCTTTCACCTTCAACCCATGTTTTGGTCACATTCGACCTACAGCTACTGTGAGGGCAAAGGCTTCATCCTTGCTTACCTCCATGGCCTCTGGGTGTGGCACAGGACAGGATCCAGCAAGAACCCAGTCAGGGTGTGCAGAATGGGAACAAACGAGGATGGAAATGTAGCTCTCTGGTGGCACCCAGGGAATGTGGGTCCTTCTTGGGCAGTTTCAGGACAGGGTGAACAAAGTCCTATGGTATAGCTTCAGTTTAGGAAGTACATCTTTAGTCTCTTAAACACAGACTTGAGTTCTCTGGGGACTATATTTCAGTCTCTCTCTGGTGGCCTATAGCATTCCTAAAGCCCAATGAAGACTGCCAGGAGCTGGGGGTGGGGCGATGCTGGACTGTTAGCATTGTTGGAGTGAAATTTCAGGGCACAGAACTTTCATGTGGAGAGTTCTTTTTAAAAGTCCTCCAGTTTTCCTAGGCACAGTCTATGTCTATTGCTCCCAAAATATAGCTGGTGAGAAGCTTGGTCTGTGACCTTTATAGTGACTTCCCCTCATGCGGGCTTTCCGAGTTCTCACCGGAAGAGCGATGCAGAAAGATGGCAGCTCTTGGACTTCTTGCTCTGATGTGAAGCTTTGTTTTTGGACCTATGAAAAAAATCAGACTGTCTAACCTGAAGGAAACTTGTTCACGAACAAATGTCTGGAGACTGCAAGTTAATAAAACACATGGACTGATAGGACTTAATTCCTACTATAAAAATCTGGATTAAGGAAAATAACACAGACTTGTTTATTTCCAAATACATTATTAAGTAGGAAGAAAGGTCTCAGATTCAGTGACAGGTAGTGGGAGTTGAATTTTTAAGATTATTGTTTTAATTTTGTGTGTGTGCATGCATGTGTGCTCATTGTAAGCCAGAGGAGTTGGATTCACCCTGGAACTGGAGTTGCAAGAAGTTCTGGGCTGACAGACATGGGTACTGGGAACTGAACTCGGGGTCCTGAAAGATCAGGACATACCTTTACCTGCTGAGTCATCTCCCTAGCCCTAGAAGTTGTTTTAAATAGTCAGTGGAGGCCTGGAAGACAAACTCTGAGGACAGAGAAAAGTGGAAATGGGCCTTAGGATGCAGGAGTTAGGACTGAAAAAGCACTCCTGCATAGGAAACATGCACGAAGCCTCCATGCCCGAGACTCAAGTAGAAAAATAGACACTGAACAAAGATGTCTACCGCCGGGCATGGTGGCACACGCCTTTAATCCCAGCACTCGGGAGGCAGAGGCAGGCGGATTTCTGAGTTCGAGGCCAGCCTGGTCTACAAAGTGAGTTCCAGGACAGCCAGGGCTACACAGAGAAACCCTGTCTCGGAAAAAAAAAAAA